>PVIY010001589.1:78535-146049 GCA_004026745.1 Myrmecophaga tridactyla
GGTGAGAAAGGCGGAAAATTCATCTTCCCCAAGTTGAATTCTTGATATCCTCACAAGCAGTGTGGACAACCAAAGCTATAGACTGGGCCCCCAGTCTTAGGGTTTGTTCATATGAAACTTAACCCCACAAAGGATAGGTTAAGCCTACTTAAAATTAGGCCTAAGAGTAACCCCCAAGAGAACCTCTTTTGTTGCTCAGGTATGGCCTCTCTCTCCAGCCAACACAACAAGCAAACTCACCACCCTCCCCCTTTGTCTACATGGGACATGACTCCCAGGGGTGTGGACCTTCCTGGCAACGTGGGACAGACACCTTAGAATGAGCTGAGACCCAGCATCAAGGGATTGAGAAAACCTTCTCGACCAAAAGGGGGAAGAGTGAAATGAGACAGTGTCAATGGCTGAGAGATTCCAAACAGAGTTGAGAGGTTATCCTGGAGGTTATTCTTATGCATCAGGTAGATATCACCCTGTTACTCAGATGTAATGGAGAGGCTGGAGGGAACTGCCTGAAAATGTAGAGTTGTGTTCCAGTAGCCATGTTTCTTGGTGATGATTGTATAATGATATAGCTTTCACAATGTGACTGTATGATTGTGAAAACTTTATGTCTGATGCTCCTTTTATCTACCTTGTCAACAGACGAGTAGAGCACATGGAATAAAAATAAATAATGGGGGAACAAATGTTAAAATAAATTTAATTTGAAATGCTAGTGATCAAGGAAAGGGAGGGGTAAGGGGTATGGTATTTATGAATTTTTTTCTGTTGTCTTTTTATTTCTTTTTCTAAATAGATGCAAATCTTCCAAGAAATGATCATGATGATGAATATGCAACTATGTGATGATATTGTGAATTACTGATTATATATGTAGAAAGGAAAAAAAAAATCCCTGGAGGTTTCTTTTATGGATATTGACCAGCTGATTCTAAAATTCATAGGGAAATACAAAGGACTTAAAATAACCAAAACCATATTTAAATAGAAGAATAAGCTTGGAGGACATACACTGATTGATTTCAAGACTTATAGTCACACGGCATTTATTAGTGTAAGAGTGGATAAACAGATCAATGGAACAAAACAGAAAGTCCATAAATAGACCCAAACATAAATAGCCAATGGATTTTTTTTACAAAGATGGCAAGGTAACTCACTAGGAAAAGGATAAACTTTTCATAAATGGAGCTGGGACAACTGGATATCCATATGGAAAAAAATGAACACTAAACTTTACATCACACCACATACAAAAATTGTCTTGAAATCGATCATAGATCTTGCATTAGTCAAGGTTTCTCTAGAGAAACAAAACCAACAGGAAAGATTTGAAAATATGAGATTTATAAAAATGTCTCATGCAACTGTGGGAATGTAGGTGTCCAAAATCCATAGGGCAGACCACAAGGCTGGCAACTTCAATGAAGGGTCTAAACCTTTCCACAGGAAGGGTTCTGTGGTACTTATGTTCAGGTGTCAACTCAGCCAGATGAACGTGCCTAGTTCTGTTGCTGTGGACATGAGCCAATAGTACGTGAACCTCATCTGTTGCTCATTACATCTGCAGTTGGCTAGGAGTCGTGCCTGCTGCAGTGAATGATGTTTGATTTAATTGGCTGGTGCTTAAATGAGAGAGCTCAACATAGCACAGCCTAAGCAGCTCAGCATACCTCATCTCAGCACTTGCAGCTCAGTCCAGGCCTTTGGAGATGCAGAAAGAAATCACCCCGGGAAAAGTTGCTGGAACCCAGAGGCCTGGAGAGAAGACCAGGAGAGATCACCCTGTGCCTTCCCACATAAGAAAGAACCTCAGTTGAAAATTAGCTGCCTTTCCTCTGAAGAACAATACGTTAACTAAATAAATCCCCCTTTTATTGAAAGCCAATCCATCTCTGGTGTGTTGCATTCTGGTAGCTAGCAAACTACAACAAGTTGGATGGCTGAAGAAGTGAAAATTCTCTCATCTCCCTTAAAAGTCTTCAACTGATTGGATTCTCTTGTGAAGACACAGCTTTGCTGATCATAGGTGTAATCAGCCACAGACACAAACAAAAGTTATGCCAGTGCTTACCTAACCAGACAACTGGGCACCATCACCTGGCCAGGTTGACACCTGAACCTAATCATCACAGAGCTAAACATAAAAGCCTAACTATAAAACATCTAGAAGAAAATATAGTATAAAATTCTTGCAGTCTGGGATAGGTAAAGATTTCTTAGGATACGAAAAGCATGAACCCCACAAGATAGATAAATTGATTAACAAACTTTTGAACTCCTTCCTATGAAAGACATTGTTAAGAAAAGGTAAAGTCCAAGAGAAATGTATATGTATATGTACATGTATGTAGATGTATATTATGTGTATGTGTATATACATACATACATTTATGATTAAAATCTGAGCAGAACTTCTCTGCTAGTCTGTTGGTTACTGGTCACCTCCCTCTTTTTGTGTATTAGGACTTGAAACAGAGTAGACACTCAATTAAAAAACTCATTGACTAAATAGAAAAAATATTTAAAACTGTTTTCCTTTCAGAGAAGCCATTACTCAGTGTCTTTAAGCAGCTAAAAACTTACGTAGCATTTCTGCCTCAGAGTTTTAAATATTGTTTACTCTAAGGATGAATAATTAGTGGTTCTCTCCCTGTCTTTTATGCTCAGATAGAAATGAATATAAATAAGTTATGGCAGACTCTAAGCTCTTTTTTAAACCTTTAATTCTGAAAAATCATTATAATCAAGGAGACAGAAATCTCCAGATATGACTCAGTAAAAGGATGAATTTATAAGGAGAAACCCAACACAGCTGGGACAACGTTTAGACCTACAGCTCACATATCATCAGCAAGGAGGTGTGGAAGCCTGCAGCAGCCTTCCCTACATCCCAGAATGACAGGAGCTGAGGCTTGGACCTCTCTTCCCCCATTCCTGGAAGATTGATGCTCCTTATTGCCACCACCAGGACTAGCCATGCTTGTGACACTGGGCAAAGTCCCTGCCTCTCTCTATATCCCTCAAGGATTAGCTAATACAAGAACTTTGGTAAGCATTTGCTGGTTTCCATCACTTAATTTTTCAATAAATAAATGGACAAGGATAACCCTGAGATCTGGGTGGAGAAGAAAAGTATTCATTTTAGCCACTCAGAAATTAAAGGACCAAAAATAAGAGGCATCTAACCAGAAACTTCTAGAAGGGGACAAATGGGGAGCTAGGAAGAGGAAGCAGGATTTCTAGGTCCCTTATGCCAAACCAAGGCAACCCAGGTAAGTCAGGGTTGAAAAGGACAGCATAGGAGAGTGGGCAGAGTGCAGATCTGGGTGCAGAATAGGCCAGATTCTCACATACTAGTCCAAGTGAGAATGCAGTTGTGGGTAAGACAGCATTCAGGAGTTAGATTACCTAAGCACAAACCTCACCTTTGCCATCTGCTAACTGTGTGGTCTTAGGAAAGTTACTTAACCTCTCTAAAGTTCATTGTCACATCTTTGAAATAGGGATAAAATAATATTTCTTCATAGGATCATCTTGAGGAGCAAATAGGTCAATACATGTGTGCTGGTTTGAAAGGATATATGTACCCTAAAAAAGCCATGTTTTATCCTAATCCCATTTTATAAAGGGAGCCGTTTCTTCTAATCCCTATTTAGTATTGTTTATTTGAAACTGTAATTAGATCATCTCCCTGGAGATGTGATTTAATCAAGAGTGGTTGTTAAGCTGGATTACATGGAGGCGTGTCTCCATTCATTTGGGTGGGTCTTGAATAGTTCACTGGAATCCAATAAAAGAAGAAACATTTTGGAGAATGCGGGAGATTCTGAGAGATTCTGAGAGAGCAGAACGACATAGGCATGAGAAGCAGAGAGTCCACCAGCCAGCGACCTTTGGAGATGAAGAAGGAAAATGCCTCCCAGGGAGCTTCATGAAACAGGAAACCAGGAGAGAAAGCTAGCAGATGACGCCATGTTTGCCACGTGCTCTTCCAGCCGAGAGAGAAGCCCCAACTGTGTTCGCCATGTGCCTTCTCACTTGAGAGAGAAACCCTAAACTTCATCGGCCTTCTTGAACTAAGGAATCTTTCCCTAGATGCCTTAGATTGGACATTTCTCTAGACTCGCTTTAATTGGGACACTTTCTCAGTCTTAGAACTATAAACTAGCAACTCATTAAATTCCTCTTTTTAAAAGTCATTCTGTTTCTGGTATATTGCATTCCAGCAGCCAGCAAACTAGAACAACATGTAACACACTTGGTTCAGTGCCTAGAACAAAGGAAACATTCAGTAACTATTAACTTCGCTAATCTATGACATGGTGATAAAAAATGTCTCCCCATATACCCAACAGAGTTGTTTCAAAAATAATTTTTAATAATAATAATGCTGCCTACATGAATTTTGTTTTTCAAAACTTTTTTTCATATTAACATCTCACTTGAGCTTCCCAGTAAACATATAAAATAGGTATAGCAGCTAACCCCAGGAACATATGGAAACATTCTATGTGAAAGTGCTTTGAAAATGTGGTAGTTTTTGTCAGGCCACTTCTAAGACAAACTGGCATAGACCTGCCACTTTAGTGAGTTCTGTACCACCAGACCCCATCCATCCTCCATCACCAATGACTAGAAGAGGGGTGGGTACCCAATCCAGTGATAACAACCCACAGACTGCACAGTGGTCTTTATTACAGCCTAGAGGAAACACTCTGCTTGATACAGTCACGAGAGGTTTATCAAAATCTCAAATCTGATCTTAAACTTTGAATTAAGAAATAAAGTCTCTGGGAGCATAAATCAGCACAACCACTTTGAAAAACAATTTGACAGTGTCTATTCCAATTTTAAAGTGTAGATAATCCTACCCAACAATATTCTCCTTGGTATACACATATACACTAAAGAAATACACATGCACAAAAAGACATATTCAAGGATGTTTATTGAAATAGTGCTTATAGTTACAAAAATTTGAAATTTTGAAACAGCTTAGATATTCATTGGGAAATGTTCAAAAAATATGGGATAGATCACTCAGTGGAATCATTGATAAGTGAATTTATCAATTTGCAAAAATCAATTTTAGTTCTGTATAACAGAAGCAAACCATTGGAAAATAAAGTCAAGAGAATATACCAGTTACTTTTACTTCCTCTCTAGGCTCTGGTGTAGTAATTGGAACCTGACTCACCCTCCCATATGAGTAATTAGAAAAGCAGACAAAATAAATAACTGCCACTGACATTAACAACAGGTGGCACAAGACAGTAATGCCTGAGAGAAGAGAAATAAACATGATGAGTCCTTCAATTACCCTGGATTCCTGTCTGAAAGGACTTTCTGGACTTCAGTACAGGGAGTGGGATCCCAAGCAGAGAGCAAGTGAGAATCAAGGGGAAGGAGCTCAGAATTCATGGCAGCTGAAGCAACAGGAATTTGAGGGCAGAGCCTCTGAGAGGAGAGAGCTTCTTAGAGAAGGAATTCTTGGTCAAATACTAAGTGGCACAAGCATAAAGTGAAATTCAAAAGTCACTGGGAAAACAATGACCAGGGAGCTGAGAGATGTTTACACAAGGTCAGGAAAATATAAATAAGTGAACAAATCTCTAATTATAGTTGGATACTTCAACAGTTCTCTCTCAATAGTTATAGAACAGAACAGTAAGCATATAAAATACATGAATAACACTACCAACCAACTTCACCAAACAGAAATTTATGAACTCTTTCTGCATCAACAGCAGAATATGCACTCTTAACCTTGTGTCTGATGCTCCTTTTACCTAGGGTATGGAGAGGAGTAAAAAATATGGATAATAATAAACAAATAATAGATGTTCTAAAAAATGATCATGGTGATGAATATACAATTATGTGATGAAATTGTGAGCCACTGATTCTACACCATGTGTGGAATGTTTGTGTGTTGATTTATCAATAAAAATATTTTTTAAGGGTGGGCCACGGTGGCTCAGCAGGTAAGAATGCTTGCCTGCCAAGCCCGAGGACCCGGGTTTGATTCCCGGTGCCTGCCCATGTTAAAAAAAAAATATATATATATATATATTTTAAAAAAGAATATGCATTCCTTTCAAGTGCACATGAAATTTCACTAAGAATATGATGGGCCTTAAAGCAAGTCTCAATGAATGTGAATAGTTGTAAGTAATACTGTAACAGAGTTAAATTAAAAATCAATAACAGAATATCTGGAAATCTTCAAATATATGAAAATAAAATAATCTAATTCTAAATAAGCCACTTGTGGAGGAAGAAATCATAGGAATGTTTAAAAATATTTTGAATTGAAGGAAAAGTTAAGAAATATATCAAAATTTAGGATGCAGTTTGTGCTGGTTTGAAATATTTATGTACCCCCAGAAAAGCCATGTGTTTTCAATCTTGACTCAATCTTGCAGAACCTTTGTTTATCTGGACCTATTGTTTACGGTGGAACCTTTGATTATATTGTTTCCATGGAGATTGACCCACTTAATTGAGGGTGTGAACCTTTGAATAGATGAAGATGTGACTCTGCTGATTCAAGGTGGGTCTTGATTAGTTTACTGGAGTTTTTAAAAGAGCCAACCCAGGGAAACATTTAGGAGAAAGCTTAGATATAGATGTTTGGAAGTACAGAAGCCCCAAGAGATGCCAGGAGCTGAGAGAGCCAACAGAAGCTAGACAGGAACTGGAGCCCAGGAGACATTGCCATGTGCCTTTTCATGAGATGCTAAGCTAAGAGATGAAACCCAGAGTTTTACCCTGGCATGGCTAAGTCAGGATATACAGATCCTGAAAGAGAAAGCCACTGGAATCAGAAGCTAAAGGAAACGGAACCAGGAACAAAGGCCAGCAACTGCCAGCAATGTGCCTTCCCAGGTGAAAGGCATCAGCCTTTCTTTTAAGTCAAGGTATTTTTTGCTGGATACCTTAATTTGTACATTTTTAAGGCCTTATAACTCTAAACTTATAACTTAATAAATCTCCTTTTAAAAAGCCATTCCATGAGCTAGGACTCAGCATCACGGGATTGAGAAGAACTTCTCGACCAAAAGGGGAAAGAGAGAAATGAGAAAAAATAAAGTGTCAGTGGCTGAGCAATTCCAAACAGAGTCGAGAAGTTATCCTGGAAGTTATTCTTATGCATTAAATAGATATCACCTTTTTAGTTAAGGTGTAATGGAGAGGCTGGAGGGAGCTGCCTGAAAATGTAGAGCTGTGTTCCAGTAGCCATGTTTCTTGAAGATGACTGTATAATGATATAGCTTTTGCAATGTGACTGTGTGATTGTGAAAACCTTGTGTTTGATGTTCCTTTTATCTACCTTATCGACAGATGAGTAAAACATATGGATTAAAAATAAATAATAGGGGGAACAAACGTTAAAATGAATTTAGTAGATTGAAATGCTAGCGATCAACGAAAAGGAGGGGTAAGGAATATGGTATGTATGAATTTTTTTCTGTTTTCTTTTTATTTCTTTTTCTGAATTGGTGCAAATGTTCTAAGAAATGATCATGATGATGAATATACAACTATGTGATGAAAAGAAAAGAATGTTCATGTATGTTGATTGGTTTTATTAATAAAATTTTTTTTTTAAAAAGCCATTCCATTTTTGGTATTTTGCATTCTGGCAGCATTAGCAAACTAAAACACAGCTAAAGCAGTTTGTAAATAGAAATTATATCTTCAAATGTTTATATTAGAAAAGAAGATCTAAAATCAATTCTCTAAGCTTAAATCTTAAAAAACCAAAAGCAAATTAAACTCAAGTCAGTAGATGGACACAAAGAGCAATAACAATAAAAGAAAATATTATACATGAACCTTCAAAAAACAAAACTTTCAGTCAAGATGGATTAAGTTCACTGCAGTCTATCCCACTGATTACAGCCAAATACTCTGCACAAAATATAAAAAAGAATTACATGAGGACTCTTAAAAGTAAATAGTAGTGGGCATATTGGAGAGGGGAGTCAAAACTTAAAGAAGCAATATATATGGAGGTGAGTTTCCTGGGTTTTTTTTCTGTCTTTTATTGACTGTCTTTGACCCAAGGGCTGTCCCAATCATGAAATGTCACAGGAGGCATAAGAAGGAAAATCTCCAAGAGAAACCCATCTTTCTGACCAGAGGACCAGAAATGGGGTATTTGTGAACCAGAATGTATAGAGGGAATCCCTAGGAGTTTTCTTCTACTTTTTCTCTCTTGGGCATGCCCTGAAAATGGACTTGATCTTGGAACTATGTGGTGACAATACAGGTAGCTAATGCTCCAAAGAATCCCTATATTTCTGACAAGACATACCAAAAAAAATGAACTTCTGTGATTACAAAAAAAAAAATGTAGGGGAAATCTGCATTATGTATATTTCTCCTTTCCTCTTGCCCTCTTGTGCCAAAGGTGACTTTTGTCACATGGAACCGAATGATGACACTTCAGGAAGATAAAACTCTGGGGGTTGGGTGTATCATTTTTTCCAACGGAATGGGAAAAGAGGTTTCTGGGAGCAAGAGAATATAACATTAAATGAAGAAAGGATGAAGCTGCAAGAAGGATAAACCTAATTCAAAGTTTAAATCTGCACATTCTGAGTTTCACATGAACAAGAAAATCCGAAGTAGCATAGCAAAGACTTTGAGATCTGAACTATAATGTATTTCATGGTCCATCCAGACTAACTACAGAATGGGACTGAATACACCCAAAGCATTAGGAAAGGCTTTCTAAACTGACCTAAAATTATCACCCACAGGAGATGAAATGAAACTTGCAGTATGAACCTGAGTTGAATGCCTGCTTATAAAAAAAAATTTACATTTTCCAGAAAACTTTAAGAGGGTCCATGGGTTTAAAACATAACATCCAAAATATCCAGGAAACAATTCAAAATTAATCAATATACAAAGAAGCACAAAATGTGAACAATTTTCAAGGGAAAATAATAAGATGATCAACAGATGCCAACACTAAAATGACAGATGTTGGTATTATTAGACAAAGATGTTAAAACAGCTATTGTAACCATTCCCCAAGAAGCAAAGGTGAGCCTTCTTGAAATGATAAAAACATTTTTTAAAATCTCAGCAGAGGAAAAATATATTTAAAAGAATCAAATGGAAGATTTAGAAATAAAATATACACTGGATTGGCTTAACAGAATGGAGATAATAGAGGAAAGTCAGTGAACTTGAAGATAAATCAATAGAAATTATCCAATCTCAAAAACAGAGAGAACAAAATATTTTTAAAACAGGACCTCAGGGACCTATCAGATAATATCAAACATTCTAAACTCATACCCGTGTTTATTTGTTAATACTGCCAGAATGCAATATACCAGAAATGTAACAGCTTTTAAAAAGGGAATATTTTAAGTTACAAGTCTACAGTTCTGAGGCCATAGAAATGCCCAAACTACAGCATCCAGAGAGATATCTTAACTCAAGTAAGAGTCGAGATATTTGGGGCTTCTCTGTCAGCTAGGAAGGCATGTAGCAGTATCTGCTAGCTTTCTCTCCTGGCTTCTCATTTCAAAATGGCTTCCCTGAGGGTGTTTTCTTTCTTTATCTCCAAATATCACTCTCCATATCAGCTCTGAAGCGTTTTACAAAATTGTTCCCTCTTAAAAGACTATAGTAAGCAACCCCACCTTGAATGGGTGGAAATACATCTCCATGGAAACCACCTAATCAAAAGGTCCCACCCACAACTGGATAGGTCACATCTCCATAGAAATAACTTAATCAAAAACATCCCACCCAACAATAATGAATCAGGATTGGAGAACATGGCTTTTCTGGGGTTTCAAACTGGCAGAATACCCCTAGAGTCCCAGCAGGGGAGAATAAAGAGATTGGTGCAGAAAAAAATATATATTTAAAGAAATTATGGCCGAATATTTCCAAAATTTGATAGAAGATGTAAATTTACAGATACAGAAAACTCGAAAGCCCCAAATAAGATAAACTCAAACAAAGTCACACCCAGATGCATCATAATTAAACAACTGAAAACCAAAGATAAGAATCAAATCTTGAAAGCAACCAAAGGAAAAGAAATAACATTAGGGGATTTCTAATTGATTTCCTATCAGAAAACATGGAGGACAGGAAAAAGTAGAATAGTATGTTTAAGATGCTGAAAGATAAGAAGTGTTGCTAGAATTTTAGATCTAATAAAACATCCTCTGGGAATGACAATGAAATGAAGACATACTCAGATGAGTGAAAACTGAGAGCAACCCGCTCTAAAAGGAAAATAATACCAGAAGGAAACTTGGAACTTGAGGAATGAAGAAAGAGCAATGCTTTTCAGAAAATGGGATAAAATAGATGACTTTCTCTCCTTTAAGTTCCTTAAACTATTGAAAGCAAAAATCACAGCATTGTATGGTAGATTTTTCAAAATATATAGATATAATACATTTTCAGGTAGATGTAATATATTTGACAATTATAACAAAATGGGCACAGGTAAAGGAATCTATATCATTGTAGGGTTTCTACATTTTACTTATGTGGTAAAATCTTAACTCTAAGTGGTCTATGAAAGTTTAGTTATGTACATTTGAATCCCTACAGCAACCACTAAAAAACAGTACAAAGAAATAAAGACAAAGTGTCAATAAATAAATTAAAACAGTACACTTAAAAAAAATCCAAGAAATCTAAAAGGAAGAAGAAAAGGTGAAAGAGTAACAGGAAGAAATAATAAAATGATCAACCTAAATCCAACCATATCAATAATTACATTAAATGCACATGGCTTAAACCTGCAAATTAAAAGACAAATTTTGAATTGGATAATAAAAAAAGAATCCAATTACATGCTGTCTACAAGAAACCCATCTTGAATATAATGATGTAGGTAAACTAAAAGTAAAAGGTATACCATGCAAACACTAATCCAAAGAAAGCTGGAACATACTAATGCAAAGTGTTTATAGTAGAGAAAACTATATTATGAGTGGAATATATGGGAACCCTGTACTTTCTGCATGATTTTTCTGTAAACCTACAACAGCTCTAATGAAAAAACTAATTTAGAACCACATATAACTGGTAGAGGTATAATATCTGAAATATATAAATATTCCTATGACTCAACAATAAAAAAATGAACCAAGGAATTGTACAAACATTTTCCAAAGAAGATATACAAATGGACAATAAGCAATGAAAAGATGTTCAACATTGTTCACCGTTAGAGAAATTCAAATCAAAACTACAAGATACCACTCCACATGGCTATTATTTTAAAAATGGAAAATAAGTGTTGACAAGGGTGCAAAGAAATATGAACCTTTGTTCATTGTTGGTTGGATTTTAAAATGGTGCAGCCACCATGGACAACAGTTTGGCAGTTACTCAAAAATTTAAACATAGAATTACCATATGACCCAGCAATCCCATTTTTAGGTATATACCCAAAAGAAGTGAAAGCAGGGACTCAGATACTTGTACACCAGTGTTCATTGTGGCATTATTCACAATAGCCAAAATGTGGAAGCAACTCAAGGGTCCATCAACCAATGAATGGATAAACAAAATGTGGTATGTACATATATGCTTTAGTTTCTTTGGCTGCTCAAGCGAATACCATGAAATGGTCAAGTTAAACAAAGGGAGTTTATTAACTCATGGTTTTGAAGCTAAAAGGAAGTTCAAATCACGACATCATCAAGGTGATGCTTTCTTGGGAACTTCCAGCACTGCTGATGATCCTTGGTCCTTATCTTGTCACATGGCAAGGCACACAGCAGTGTTTCCTGGTCTCTCCCTGCTCTTCTGGGTTCCATTGATATTCAGCTTCTGTCTGCTTTCCCTGTGACTTTCTCTCTCTCTGTCTGAATTTCATTCTGCCTGTAAAGTACTCCAGTAATAGGATTAAGACCTATCATGGGCCACACCTTAAATGAAGTCACTTCATCAAAAGGTCCTACTTACAGTGAGTTCACACCCACAGGAATGGATTATTTAAGAACATGCTTCTCTGGAGTACATGTAGCTCCACACCACCACAGCACACAATAGAATATCATTCAGCCATAAAAAGGAATGAAGTTCTGACACATGTAACATCATGGATGAAACCTGAAGATAGAATGTTGGGTGAAATAAGCAAGACACAAAGGATGGACATTGTATGATGGCATGTAAATGAAACAACTAGAATAAGCAAATTCACAGAGACATAAAGTAGATTACCCATTACCAGGGCCAGGTGTGGGGGCACAGAATGGAGAGTTAATGCTTAATGGGTACATGGTTTCTATTTGGAGCAAAGGAAATGTTCTGGTAATGAATGGTAGTGATGGTAGTACAATATTGTGACTGTTATTAACACCACTTAATGTATACTTGAAAGTGGTTAAAATGGGGAACATTTATTTTTATTTTAAAATTTTAAAAAAGAGGACAGGCAACAGTGGCTCAGTGGCAGAGCTCTTGCCTGCTGTGCCAGAGACCCAGGTTTGATTTCTGGTGCCTGCCCAAGCAAAAAATTTTAAAAATCTACAAAAATTTTTTAAAAAGATGGAGTGTCTATATTAGTATCAGATAAGTAGATGTTATAAAACAGAATATCACCAAGCATAATGAATGACATTATCTAATTATAAATTGAGTGTAGCCAGCCCCTCCAAGAGTCTAGGCAGAGTGGGACAGGATGGTTGAGCCCTGAGGAAGACTCTTGATCAGAGGATAAAGTCAGATAATAAATGAGCTAGGGAAATGAGAGCTAGGAATGTTAGGCTGAGTGGCAAAGTGGAGAGATGTGAACACTGGGACTGTCTTCTTAGCCAGTCCTGTATCTGTGGCATGATGTGCTAGTACTCTGGCTCAGTTTAAAGAACAAAAATGGTAGAATGGTGTCCTAGAAAAGGCAATATGAGTTCTCCCTTGTATGAGAGGATGATCTATCTATCTTGTTGCATGTGTTCAGGGTCATTTTCCCAATAAGTTCCTATACTTGTCCACCTGGCTCTCCTTGAGGCCAGTGATTCACATTCCAGATCCAAGAGTTTCAGAAAGAACATGGGCCTGAAAGATCATCTTTCCCAACCCCTTTATTTTGTAGCTGAGAATCCTGAGGCCCGGAGGCTGTTACAGGCAAAACCAGCGCTTGAATACAAAGCTCCTAACTTCTCTGCTCCCTTATGAGACCTTCCACTAGAACACATGGCTTCTTTTGCAAATAGAGTCTATGGGATTTGCAAGGTGGAAAGTCAAAGACTAGATATATTTTTTACTATACAAAGCTAAATGGTCCACATGTATATCAAACATAATATTTCTTCTGACACAGAGACATAGAAGTATCAAGGATAGCAAGATGAGATTGGAAGTATCAGGATGCCACAAGCACCATGGAGAGTAGTCCTTTTTTATTATTATACAGTTAAATGCTCACTCTGTACTGAAATCTAAGTTGTGCAGGTAGTATAATACAGGGTCCCTGCCTTCAGACATCTTGCATTCAAGTTGGCAAGATAAGATACAAAGGCAGAACAATGAAGAAACTATATTCTAAAGACACTATTGAACCATTAAGGTACATGATCAGCTTTGCCCCTTGAAAAAAGCAATGGGTTGCAGCAAGACCTGACAAGTGGTGGTGGTTGTGATGCTATCATAGCAGTTCAAAAACAAGTTCCAAGAGTTTGAACTAGAATAGTAGTAGATGGAAAAGAGGATTTGAGGGAAATCAACATGATTTCACCATTGATTGGAGGTGCAAAATTTATATTTTGGGTAGCACATTACCTAATTTTATTTGTATGGTCAGTTTAGTTGAACACTGTAAGTACATGGAATCTTGAATAGGGCATGAGAGCTTGTTTTTTTGTCCAGGTTACTCTGGTGCCCTGATATATCCCAGAGTAATTTGGGCAGTGAATAAAGAAGTATTTTCAAAGTCCCCTGGAAATATTCAACTTCCCCATTTGGAGAATTTCTGATATTCTCACAAGCAATGGGGACAACCAAATCAATAGACTGAGCCCTCGATCCTGGGGTTCGCCTGTATGAAACTTATTCCTACAAAGGATAGGCTAAGCCTACCTAAAATTATGCCTAAGGGTCACCCCCAGAGAATCTCTTTTGTTGCTCAGATGGCCTCTCTCTCTTTAAACCAAGTTGGCAGGTGAACTCACTACACTTCCCCTACATGGGACATGACTCCCAGGGGTATAAATCTCCCTGGCAATGTGGGATAGAATTGCTGGGATGTGCTGGGACCCAGCATCATGGGACTGAGAAAGCGTTCTTAACCAAAAAGGGGAAGAGAGACATAAGACAAAACAAAGTTTCAGTAACTAAGAGATTTCAAATATAGTCGAGAGGTTACCCTGGAGGTTATTCTTATGCATTATATAGATAGCCCTTTTTAGTCTATGGTGTACTGGAGTGACTGGAGGGAAGTACCTGAAACTGTTGAGCTGTGTTCCAGTAGTCTTGATTCTTGAAGATGATTGTATAACAACATAACTTTCACAATGTGAATGTGTGATTGTGAAAACTTATGCCTGGTATGGACAGATGAGTGAAAAAATATGGATAAAAATAAATAATAGGGGGAATAAGGGGTAAAATAAATTGGGTAGATTGAAATACTAGTGGTCAATGAGAGGGATGGGGGTGAGGGGTATGGGATGTATGGGTTTTTTTCTTTTTTCTTTTTATCTTTTTCTGGAGTGATGCAAATGTTCTAAAAATGATCATGGTGATGAATTCACAACTAAGTAATGATATTGTGAGGCACTGATTGTACACCATGTATGGCCTATATGTGTGTGACGATTTGTCAATAAAAATATATTTTTTAATTGAATGGAATAAAGGCATGTAGTGTGATTCCCAAGTTTTCAGTTTCGTTTGTGTCCCAATTGCCTCAAACCAAGAAAAAGAATATAGGAAATAGAGCTGATGTGAAGGAAAGATGATGAGTCCAATTTTAGACATTTAGAGTATAAGGTGCCTACAGACACACAGGTGGAGATGTCAAATAGGCTACTAGAAGTTCAGGTCTGGAGCTAAAGGCAAAGGTCTGGGCTAGAAAAATAGATATGGTAGTAAAATAAATATGGGAGAAAATAAGCTCACTCCAGAAAACTAGGTTGAGTGAGAAGATAGGAAAGCTGAGAAGAAACCCCAATATTAAAAAAGAAATAAAAAAAGAGGCTTCAATAAGGGAGACTTTGAATGGCCACAGGTTTACATGAAGTGTGACAACATTTAGTCAAAATAATCAGAGAGTTGGGCAACAGGACCCTTGGGGTCTAAGTATTTCAAGGGAAAACTGAACTAGAATTTTCTTTATGCTTTCTATAAAGATATAAGATTCCAAAGTTCCAACTCTTCACTTCCTGGAGAGTTTACAAACATAAATAAAATCTCACAAAGCTTTCTAGAGAAGAGTCGATACTTGAAAGGTACAGGTGATGCCATTATCAGAAGACACAAGCCCAGAGGAACCCCAACTGTCTACATTTGAGTACAATACCCAGAAGTCTTCCTAAACACAGAAATGCTTCCCCATGACTACATGATCAATATCACTTTTCCCCCATGGGCCAACGCTCTGTGTGTTTTTATTAAAAAGGAAGAAAACTCAGCCCTGAGAGTTGAGATTCACCTACGCCTAATCTCTGAAGCTTCAGAACCATGACCAGGAAATTACCACCTGACACAACATTTTTCATCAGGTTTGATTATCAGGGCCTCTGCAAAGTCAGGTTCCCTGAGTTAACTGACTGCACCTGTTTGCCTCTAAGGGTCATACAGATCCAAGTGCATCCACGTCATGTTATTTTGTCTCCTGACTCAGAGTAACCTGGTTCAAGTTTTCAGGAAGGGACAAGCAGACCAATTTTCAAATGGATGAAAGGACTTCTCTTCTGAACAACTCAATTAAAAGGGTCAGGGAAAGGGACTGGGGAAGGACAATGAGCAGGAAACCCTCACTGGTCTTGATCCTGGCCCTCGATAATATTGAGGAATCCCCACCCACACCCCCCATGCACACATCACCAGCAACTGATCTGTCAGAAATCCAGCAGATGTAACGAGGCAGAACAGATGTGTGCACTGGGCTTCCCAAAAGAATAAGTAATAAGGATAACCTCACACTTTACAGATTTGGATTCACACTTTCAAGGAATAATGTATGGAGATGATTATTTCACTGAAAAATGTACATGGCAAATTGCTGGCCAGACAGGCAATGACATGGATGTGCTGCAGGCTTATATATTTATTTGCAAAACACTATGTAATAGAAATGGACATCATACTTTGCATTTATATAGAGCCTATTTCTCCAAGGACCTCAAAGGATTCTGCAGACATTACTTGATTCATCCTTGTAGCGTGATTGTAAAATGAAGGAGAGGCAAGGATTACTCATCCCATTTTATTAAAGAGGAAACAGAAGCCCTGAGAGGATACATGGATTGGCCAAGGGCATACAGCAAGTCATTTATTTGCTCAAAACCCATGCAGGGGCTGAAATTAGTCCCAAATTGTCCTTGCATGTGCTGATTTTTACTTAGTGATTTCTGAAAAGGAAAGGGTTCTGTGTCCCAGGCTTGTGTTTATGATTTGGACCATCGAATGGACTATGTTGAGGGCAGGGAAGGGAAGAGATCACTAAGTGTCCAGTATTTCATTTTTCCTTCAGTGGGCTGCTGCACCCATTTCTTGTGACAGACACAGTATTCTCAAAAACAAGAAGGGAGAAATATTCCCACCAACAGTGTACCAAAAGGAAGAGCTTCATTTTAAGAGTTGCCAGTGAGCGTCCCCAGCATGCACTTTTCATGCAATCATCATTGCATACATTATGCCACTTATATTGCAACTACTATATGAGTTAGGTATTATTTTCTTTGTAAAGATAAGAAACAAGTTCAGTGAGATTAGATGACTTGTCCATGGTCATATAACTAACAAGGTGAGGCTTGGGATTTGTGTGCATTTTTATGATTTGAACCTGGTTGAACTGACATGACTTCACTGCCCCACACAACGTGGGTTTTAGAGTCACAGTCTAGAGACCTTAAGAAAGTTGAGGCCAATGTGGAGGACCACACCCTCCCACAAACAGACTAAAAGCCTAGGGTGAGTACTGAAAATTAGTCCATTCTCCCAGCACAGAACCACAGGTTATGGCTCCACTGCAGGCCCCTCTAAGCCACAGGATCATTAGGGCCTTCCAAGTCCCAAATTCACACCTTGTTTCTGACCCAGGCCTGAGCTGGAGGCAGGGCCGGCTGAGTTCCGCGATCAGGGGAAGGAAGGGAAGACAATAACTTGGAAGCTGTCCCAGAGGCCCCTTCTCTCACCCACACCCAGCACTACCACCAGGCATCTGAGTTCCAACCCTTGCTGAGCAGTATATGCAGGGTCTGTCTTTCAACAGCCTCAAGTTCTTCACAGAGGCACCGAAGCACAGACTCGAACAAGTTACCATGGAAATCAAGGAGTGAAAAAATAACGAGGATTATTTCCCCTGATATTCTCCCTAGCAGATTCTTTAGTCTCTAGAATGTGAATGTGACAAGAGGTAAATAAGGGCACCCTCTGGAAATGGAGAATGAAAGGAAGAGGATCAGCAATTTTAGTGCAACTTTACTGTGCCTTTAAGTGCTTGATATATGATATATCATTTATCCCCACGACTCTAAGTTGTGGGTACTCTTATCTCTGGTCTACAGGAAAACGAAACTCAGAGTTTACACTGCATAACTAATATATAATAAACCCAGGACTCAAACATGCCTCTGTGGGGCTCATGCTCTTTCTCTTATGCCTCACTGACTTCCAAACACTTTGGTGGTGTGCCCTTCACCTGATGATGACACCATCGTGGTGGCAGGGGAGGAGCCTGGCTGCTCAGTGAAGCAGGGGTGTGAGCTACAGAGGCAGGTAAGGTGGATGTGGGTAAGGTGCCCTCTTTGTGAGGCAGCGCAGTCACCAGGGCAGTGACTGAGATGCAGCCTCAACAGCACTGTGACTCCAAACTTCTGCTCTCCAGCGGGCAGCACTGTCCACAAATGTTAGCCCCACATGGAATGTTAATGTAATATGAGCCACAGATATAAGCCACAAATGTATTCTTAAAGTGTCTGGTAGTTACACTAAAAAAAGTGAAATTATTAATTATAATAATATATTTTATTTAAACCGATACAGGCATACCGAGGAGATAATACAAGCTTGGTTCCCAACCACTGCAATAAAGTGAGTCACATGAATTTTTTTGGTTTCCCAGTGCAAATAAAAGTTATGTTTACACTATACTGTAGGCTTTTAGTGAGCAACAGCATTATGTCTGAAAAAAACAATGTACATACCTTAATTAAAATGTGATACAGGGCAGGTCACTGTGGCTCAGCAGGCAGAGTTCTCACCTGCTATGCAGAAGACCCAGGTTCGATTCCCGGTGCCTGCCTATACCAAAAAAAAAAAGTGATACAGGGACCTGGAGTGAGCACATGCTGTTGGAAGAATGTCGACAGCCTTGCTCAATGCAGAGTAGCCACAAAACATCTATTTGTAAAAATTGCAATATCTGCAAGCCCAATAAGTGCAATAACATGAGGTATAACTGTTCTAGTTTGCAAGCTGCTGGAATGCAACACACTAGAGATGGATTGACAATTTAATAAAAGGGGATTTATTTCGTTAGTTCTTCAGAGGAAAGGCAGCTAACTTTCAGCTGAGGTTCTTTCTTATGTGGGAAGGCACAGGGTGATCTCTGCTGGCCTTCTCTCCAGGCCTCTTGGTTCCAACAACTTTCCCCAGGGTGATTTCTTTCTGCATCTCCAAAGGCCTGGGCTGAGCTGCAAGTGCTGAGATGAGGTATGCTGAGCTGCTTGGGCTGTGCTACATCGAGCTCTCTCATTTAAGCACCAGCCGATTAAATCAAACATCATTCATTGCAGCAGGCACGCCTCCTAGCCGACTGCAGATGTAATGCACAACAGATGAGGTTCACGTACCATTGGCTCATGTCTACAGCAAAAGATCTAGGCACCTTCACCTGGCCAAGTTGACAACTGAATCTAACTACCACAACTGTCTGTCCAAAACACTAGCATTTCAACATGTAATCAAAATAGAAAATATCAATGCAATATCTAACATTCATTTTTTTGTACTGGATCTTTGAAATCCAGTGTGTATTTCACACTTAAAATACACCTTGGTTTGGATGAGCCACATTTCAAGCACTCAATAGCCACATATGTGGACAGTGACAGTCTACAGAAGGGATACATGGAAGGAGGCTTGGGAAGCTTGGATAGGAGTCTTGACTCTGACCACCTGAGTGATTTCACATAGTGCTTGAGAGGTTGGACTCTAGAGCTAGACTTGCCTGGCTTTGACTTCCAGTTCCATCACATGCCAGCTGTGCGTTCTTCAGCAAGTTACTTAGCCTCTGTTGCCTCAGTTTCCTTATGTATCAAATGTAGATAATGATAATAATGACTTCATTCAGTTTTGTGGAGAAACAATAAGGAAGAGCTTAGGGCAGTAATTGGCATATAGTAAGCAATATATGGACATTTGCTATTAGTATTTTATTGTTCCACTGGAACTCAGTTTCCTTATCTGTAAAATTAGGATGTTAAAATAATCAGGGTGATTATTGAGACTGCTTCTAGTTCTGAGACACTGGGGCAGGAACTCAATAGTAGTGCTACGTCATATGCTGGAGCGTTAGTCCTGAAGCCTATGCAGTCAAGGCCTCAGACCGAACCTACTTCTATAATGGAGGCTTGCAAGATGCTGACATGGATTGGAGTAGGCAAGACTCATCACCTCATTTGCTGTCAACATTAGAAACTTGTTCCCTCCGTCCTTTCCCACACTGGATTCACGTTGACTTACTCCCTCATTGACCTCCACATTTTCACCAGTCATCATCCATAGATACTTACAAAAGTTCACATTTTTGTAATGTGAACTCAACTCGGCTATTTGAATCTCTGATCTAGAAGAAATTCAAATTCAGCCTGCAGTTTGGAGCAAACCCCACCCCTTCCCAAATGTCTCCAGCACCAGCTAATAGAAAAAGGATCCCTTCAAGAGATGAGAGCCCTGCAGCTTAGCCCACCAGCTGCCTTTGGGCTGAAAGATTAATGGGAAATTGGGTGACTGAAAGGCCAAATGCTTGAAAAGTTATGATGAAGATGCCCAAATCCCAACAAACGCTATCTCAGGGGCAGCAGCTCAGGGAATCCTAGCTGTCTATGGCTTCTTTCCTCCAAGAGACCAAACTGATGAGCTATAAAAATTCAAGATGGAAACATCTCAGTGGGTCAGACACCACATCCCCAGGAAGGCTGGTGGAGGAGAAGAGTGCTTCTCCAAACACATCTACTGGGATTTCTCCAATCACTTTTAATGACTCAAAAGCTGAGGCCTCTGCTACTTTTCCTGGAGGGTAGGATTCTGCAGGCTAATGTCTCTGGAATTCTTCCTCTCTAGGATTCCAAGCAGAAGAATGACAGAGCTGACAGAGCTGTTCATCTGTAACACAGCAGTTTCCTCCTGGCTTCTCCTATACATTTGCTGAGAGTTACATGCCCCCACATTAACCATCCAGCAAGCCCTTACCAACAGCCCACTCTGACTAGAGAGATGTCATATGAAAGTCACAGGCCTATCCATGAAAAAGGACTCAAGACCAACGACTGGCAATGTAATGAGAACCAAACACCATCCTCAGCCCTGGAGGAGGCAGAAATATGACTTAGAGACCCTCACACCCAGATAACCTTGGCATTCAGAGCATCAGAGCCTGACTCCTCTTCCTTCCCTAGGCTGGACTGCAGAGATGTGTTGCATCTCACAGACACATTGACTGGATCTGAAATATTTCACTCCTCTGGTCTGATTGAGTGGTCCTCAATGCCTGTTGCTAAGGAGCCAAACTTTGTGGCTTGTTGTGAGCTCTTTGGCAGCTGATTTGCAACCATAAAGAACTCTAGAACTCCAGCATTTTAATCAAAGGAGCTAGTTATGAGCCACTGAGGTGTGATTTCCACCATGTTGGCATGTTACCACCATCTTAAACACATCAATTTTGCTCTCACCTCCCTTGCAGCACCTCCCAGATGAGCCTGAGTGGCAAGTCAGGACACTGAGAAAGGTGGGATCTTCTTAACCGTAAGCAACATCACCCCAAGCCAACCAAGGGCCAAAGGGAGTTTACTGTCTAGCCCAGGAAGAGAAATTAAGGCCCTACGGAACCTGGGCCAAGGTGAACTAGAATGTGGAGAAAGAGAGCCGAATATTTCCACACTGCCGTAAGAACAAGTTTTCCACTCTGAGGCCACCTGTTGTCCCCAGTCTTAGTGCCTCTCCAGGCCTGTTCCTTCTCCTCATTAGGTAAATGTGCCAACACAAGGAAAGAAATCAAGGTCTGCTTAGCTTTCCCCACCGGCCCTGTCAATCGTTCCGAGGAAGACAGTTCCTGCCACACAGCTCAGGAAATGGGCCCCAGAGGGGCAAAGAACAGCTCCATCCTGTAAATGTATTTACATAGCACAGTTCTTGTTCTTCACATTTTGCCACCAGCTCACCTCTCCTGAGTGCCCCGGGGAAGCTTTATCACCTGGGAGGGCTCTGGCTGCTGCTCCCACCAAGTCCCTCCTTGATCGTCAGAACTGACAGATTGTCTGGCTGCACAGAGAAGCCACCTACCCCAGTGAGTTTTCTCAGTGGCTGACAGAAGGTTCTCCAGCCGGCAGGAGCAGGCTGGGGCGGGCAGGGTCTCCAGTATGTCCTCGACTGCTCTCCCTAGCTGGGGCTGCTCCCACAGGCTGTCTGCTGGAGGAAGGCCGAAGGAGCAAAGGCTCGCATTAGAGCATCTTTGACAAGGGAACAACTTGGAAACATAACTGGGGGGGGGGGGGAGGTATGAGGGGCATCGGGTTTAGGCTCAGATGGGCAAGACTGAAAAAAAAGGACTAAATATTCGAGAGAGTTTCAAAGCTGAAGAGGCAGCTCAAATCCATCCGTTCTACCATCTATCTGAGAAACCAGATCCAGAAAGAATAAGTGAGAGTATTATATTGTAGTTAAGAACAAGAGCTTTAAAGTCCTGGTTGGAACCCCAGCTCTACAATATGCCTGCTCTGGACTTAATCTCTATGAGCCTCTCTTCTCCTAGTTTTAAAATGGATTTAATAAAACCTACCTCACATGATGGCTGAAGAGGCGCAAATGAGATAATGAAGTAAATAAAGCACTTAGCACAGTGCAGAAAATAATTGCACAATTGATGATAACTACTATAATTATTAAGTAATTTGGCCAAAATAATCCAGAGAATTTATATCAGACCCACGACTTGAATCCCAGACCAGTGTTCACTTTTAGGTGGTCAAAAGAGCCTTAAAACCTAAATCACTTCCTGTATCAATTAAGAATTTCATTCACCTATTAATTTCACTAGCTTAAAGAAATCAGCATTATATAAAGTAAGACCAGATGTAAGCAATACAATATTGTTAAAGGGACTCCATGGACCCAGCCTCCTATTTTTTTGTTCTGCCATCCTGAACTCTTGGCTTTCATCCTCAAGGTCATGGGATACTTCTGGGGCTCCAGCCATCACACCCAGCTTCTGGTCAGTAGGAAGGGGAAGGGAAGAGACATAGGAGCATTCTTCCACTTGAATCAGTCTGCCTTTAAAAGGATATCTGGAAGGCCCATTCAGTGACTTTCACTTAGAATTGGACACCCCTGGTCAAAGGGAAGTTGGACAAAACCTGAAAAGGTCAGGATTTCGTCTGCAAAGGAGAGAATGGGTACTACAAGGGTAATGAGCAGCCTCAGCCTCATAGCCACACTCTCTAAGGTGGAATAATCACTCCTCACATATGCTTCCTGTCAAGTATCTCTGAGAAAGTCTCTGGATGTTCCCCATCTACACCTGCAACTGCCCCTAGTACCCAGCCTGGTCCAAGGTCAATGTCTCTCCACCCTACAGCACCTGGTCTGTACCTTGCTGATACAAGCTGACAAGGACTTTGCAGAAGAAAAGAATGAATAAAGGAGGGGTTGGCTCTGAATGAGCCCTGCACTGTCCACACAGCTTCCCTCAGTGCCTGTGAGTTTAGAGGTTGAATTTATTTTTCTTCCTTCCAATTAGAGCTACCTGAGCAACACGGAGTTGACAACTTTGTAAGTCAAGTTGCTCTTGTGCTCTAAAGGTGCCCCATTTCTCTCACAGTAAAAGCCAAAGTTCCTATATTGACTTTCAGGCCCTAACTGATCTTACCCTGGTTACCTTCTTAGCTTCACTCTGCCTGACCCTTTCTCCCTCACTCTACTCCTACAACAGCTTCCTTGCTGTTCCTGAAACAGGCCCACCTCAGGGCCTTTGCATTTACTATTCTCCTGCTGGGAATGCTCTTTCCCCAGATATCCAAATGGATCTTCCCTCACCTACCTAAGTCTCTGTTTAAATAACAGAGGCCTTCTCAATGAGGCCTCTACTGACCACTGCATTAAAAATTGCCACTGCTTTGGCACTCCCAAACCTCTTAGCCTCTTCTACCATTCCATAGCACTCCATAGATCTCCTTCTGATTGATCATACAATTTGTTTATTTATTGCCTTTATTATATGTGTCATTTGATGCTGTAATTTATTCATTTATTGTGTTTATTTATTTATGTATTGTGAGGTCAGGGATGTTTGTCTGTTTTGTTCACAGCTGCACCCTCAGCACCCAGAACAAAGCCTGACAAACATAGCAAATGCCTAATAAGTATTTGTTGAATAAATGCACATATTAATGTAGCTCTGTCTTGGGGGAAATTAGAAGTGCCAATTAGGAAAGGTAGTTGACAGGAAAGGAATAGATAAGGGTCTGGAGTAACCAGTAAGAAAGACAGAAGCATCCATATACAGTCAGATCAAGAGAATAGGCATTCTGAGAAAAGACAAAGAAAATTAGTGATCTGGATTTGTGCTTCATCTTACCCAGCTAGAGAAGTAAACACATTCTCACTCTGTTGTGTGGATAAGTATTATCACAGCCATTCAAGTTGATGAGGAAACTAAGTACCAGAAATGTCTGGTCCAATATCTCATATGGTCCTACAATATGAGACTCAAAGATTTAGACCCTTACTCAACATCCCCTAGCCTAAAAGAAAGCAGGTTATTTGCCCAACCCGCCATTACTGGGATAACTGCTCATTTTCTTCCACTATCAACTTTCTGTTGATTGTTTCCCTCCCCCTGAGTGGCTCTTTTACTGTGTGGCTTTCACAAGTACACTTAACACCCATGGATGGGCACTTTTTAAAATAAGACCACTGTGCTGATGAAAGCAGGAGAAAGGACTTAATGTGAAAATGAATGAACAGTCAGGTCCAGGTAATGTTCCCTTCCTCTTAAAATATGCCCCTACATCCACTTTCAAGGGATGCCCAGACTATGAGAGAAACAATCCTTTGTCCCTAAAACAGCTAGAAATATTTTTTTTCCTCTCTGCTGAATAATTTGGAAGTGATTTTGAAAATGCTATGCAAAGAAAGTGGCCTTTTTTCTCTCTTCTAGCAATGAAAATATATACTGGTTTCCAGAGCCTGATTAATGTTAAATATGACCTTTTGCAAAGTTTCTTGGCAGGTTAATTTATGATACTTCCAGATTCTAATGTATCAGGCAGTGGCTGTTTACATGTCCGATGAAGTATTCTTTGTCCAGAGTTGATATGCTTTACCAGAACTTCTGTAGCTCTCTCCCCCTTTCTCTCTCTTGCTCTTTCAATCTCTCTTTTCCTCTAGCTTTGTGCTTGGGTATTTAATCAATCTTACTGGGAAGAAAACATGAATATATTTATGAATTCTTAGTCCCTAAGTTGTCAGGCACACCACATTAGCTTATTACTGTATCTCCAAGATAATTCTTCCCCTCTCATCTCCCTACACCTGTGCTTTTGAGTTCAGGGAGCTCTCAGTGCAGCCAAAATTACTTTTAATGTTTGGTTTGCTACAAGAGCTGCTTTGAGGGTTTCTTTCTTGAACAGGTGTATCTTCTCCTTGCATCCTTATTGCCTCCGCCTTTGTTCTTCCCTTCTCAGAAAGAGAAATCCAGTGAACTAAACTTAAGCCCCAAGAGGTGGTTTCAGCTCAAGAATGTAACTAAGCTTAATAAGCATGTAGATAAATTCATGGAGGAGAGGGCAACAACTGTGTATCAGGGATGCAGCAGACTCAGGAGGAACCTCTCACTCTTAGGGGGTATGTTATGGAAGTCAACTATTATTTACATGGAAATTCTAAGGGATCAGAGATGTGGGCCTTCCTTTTACAGAGCCTGTAACAGCATAAAGTGGCTGCTTAAATTTTGTGGGTAGAAAGAAGAAAAGGGAGATAGCAAGGGAGGGAGGGAAGCAGAAAGACCATACCCACTAGTACAAAACTCTCAAATCCTTTATCAGAGGTGGGGGTGGGTGGGACCAGATTTTGAGCCAACAGGGTAATTTTTAGATTTTTATAATAGAGACCCTGGCAGCTGTTAGCATTTTCTTTACTGTCACTACTTTCAAAGCTGATATAGGTATTGAGAAGCCTTTCCGCCAGTCCTGCAGCTCCCTCTGTGCTGTCAAATTGTGTGCATTTGAGCCAGCATTTCCAAATGCAGTGTGAATGGTTTTACCTACAACAGTGAGGACTGGGATGGGCTAGCAACCAGAGCAGAGCATAATGATCACCGACATGCATCAAACACTGAGCAGCATTGAGACAAAAGAGCTTAGATTGGTGAGGAGACCAGTCAGGACAGCTATGTGGTTTCTCCAGTAGTATCCTGCAGCCTGGGAGATAAAGAGGAGAAACAGAATGGTTGAACTTGTTCAGCATTAGGAGTCAATTAAGTAGGTGCAGCACAAGCTCAAGAGGATCAAGAAATAGGTAGAGCCAGAACGAACATGGGATCCAGGCTATGAATAGAGGTGGGAGAAGCCAAGGGCTGCTTGATCCTTGTTATCATGTGGCCTACGGTTATGTATGTGGGAATATATAAATCATTGAAGGCATATTGTATTTTCTGGTCATCTTGGCATCAATTACATACATCCTAATTTTCTTTGTTCTCCCACAGAGAAAGATGAATTGAGCTAGGCAGAGTTCCATTCATATTGCACACATTTGGAAGCTACTTATGCAGAGTAAGTATTGCATTCCAGAACTTCAGAGCAGGTGAACCTCACTCACTTCTGAGAAAAAGAGACAGATGTCACCTCTATGGTGTGCTTTAAAGGGCAAAGGGAAAGCTGCGTAGCCTCCCTACCATGCCTTCTGTCAGCCTGCCATAGTGTCTAAAATTTCCCTATTATTCACTGCTTAGTTTTACTGTACTGAAATACTAATAAAGCACAAATATTGTCTGAAGGGAATCACATAGCTGAGGCAATACAAAAAGCTAGAGAGTTAGTCCAACCTGGGTTCAGATCCCAGGTCTCTACAGCAGTATATTTGGCAAATTACTTAACATATCAGTCTCTATTTCCTCATTTATAAAAATGCAAACTTCATCACCTTTGCAGAGTTTTCTTAAGGATTTATTGGACAGCATGCATAGAGCAACTAGCACAGTGACTAACACACAGTGGAGACTCAAGAAATGTTCCGTCTTTTTACCTTTATCACTATGAAACCTGTACGGCAATAAAAATATTGGACAAGGGTCAAGAGCCATGGGGTCTAGCCCTTTCCTGTCACTAATGAGCTACATGACCTTTTTTAGTCACTTTACTTCTCTAGGCTTTCAGTGGGACTTGAATTGGATTCATTCACTTATTCAACAAATGTTATTGAACTCCTTCTATGTGCCAAGTACTGTCCTAAGCATTGAACCAGACAGGTCCCTGTTTGCATGGAGCTTAAATCCTACTTGGGATAGTCAGATAAATGATAAATAAATTAATAAACATGGATATGAAATAGTGGTTAATAATAAGCCAATAATTAAAGCATAGTTTATCATGGAGAATTACTGGGTGACTATTTTAGATTGAGTACTGAAGGAAAACCCCTCTGGGGGGTGACTTTTATACTGAGGTCTTCAATAACAAGAAGGAGCCAGTCATAGGAAGATCAAGGAAAGATGTGTATAGACAGAGGAAATAGCAAATACAAAGGCCCCTCAGAGCAAGTAACCTTAAATGTCTTCTGAAGTCTTTTTTAGGTTCTTTTTAAAAGCAGTCTTTATCCTATGTTCTCTTTGGTCAAGACATGAAGTTGCATATTAACATTGGAATAAGTCAAATGGCAGTTCTTTTATGGGCTGATTATAATCATTGAGAGGTGGAGAGTAATGTGGTTACAGTTCTGCTGGCACCCAAATGAGAAATGGTATAATAAAAACCAAGACTGGAAAGAGAAAAAGCAAAGAAATATTTGAGTAGTGGGCTAAAGGGAGTATTATGGAGACCAGGGACCAGTTTGCTTCCAAAGTACCAGCAGGTTCTGAGTGTAATCTCTGTAGAAACAAAGAAGGAAATAGTTGCTTGGAAGATTGGATGTTTATTGAAGCCTCTTCACTGAAGCTGAAGAAAGGAAGAACTAAGTAAAGAAGAAACTCCTTGGATGAAGAAGATAGTAAGGGTCTGGGCCAGGAAGAAATTGGACTCAGGTGGCCAGATAGAGATATTCATTCATTCATTTACTTATTGACACATTCAACAAATATTTATTGGGAACCACCTTCTAGGACTGTTCTAGGTCTTGGGTCTAGGTCACTGAACAAGCAGACAAAAATCCCTAGCTTATATTCTAGCAAGGTATTGGGAAGTCAAGGTCTTTAAGCAGGGATAGGGTTAGATCCTTTATCTGCTATAAATATTGAGTGCCTAGTCTGTGCCTACTGTTGGGTTAGTTGCTGCACATTATGCTTACAACACCTAGGCATACAAACACATAACATATATTTATAGAGAGTTTTATAGTTCTCAAAGCATTTATCTCCTTCCATCCTCACACTGTCCTACAAGCTCACAAACACAAAGGAGTTTCCTCAGGCTCACACACTGAGAGTAAGGACTCTAATCCTGGTTGTCTTACAGTTCAGTGCTCTTCCAGTTATACCACTTGGTCTCTTAGTACAGCTGATGTTGTCATTCTATTGGGCTACCCTGCATGAACCTCCCTCCCAGACTTTATAATTGGAAGCAAGTAGTATGATGAGGAAGGAGCTGAGAGAATTCATTCTGCTGATAGGTGGCAGCAGCTACTGCCAGTTTCCCAAGGCCATGGTGACAGTGGTCCCCTGGCAGTGCACAGTGTTGGGTGGTGTCTACTGGGCAATCTCAGTGTCAGTGCCCAGTGGCAACAACACCGATATCTTCGCTTCCTTAGTTTTGTGCCATAATTTGGACACTGTACCATGATTTGGACACAGTGCCATGTGTGTAGCCTACATTCTGCTACTTCAGCCTCCTGAAAACTCTTTGAGCTACCCAATATTCCTTTTATTAAATTCCTTTTCTATTCAAATTAACCACATTTGGTTTCTGTTACCTAAAACTAAAGATGATAACAAGTTTATTGACAAAATCCCTCGCCTCTATTTGCATTTTCCTCACTCAGGGATACTCTGGTAGATGGAGCCTCCCATCTGGAACATTGCCAGTCACCATGCAATGTATCTTCAAGTTTCCACCCAGAAGGGGTGTATCACTCCTGCTCATAGTTCATGTGAGCAAGTCCTTCAGCAACACCTACCTTCAATAGGGCAGGAAAATCAATCCTACCATTTGCCCAGAAAAAAAAAAAAAAGCTAAGAATACCAATCAATAGTCCCAACGACTTCCTAATTCCTTCCCCCAACCCACTCTCACCATCAGGACACAGGTCAAGACCCTTCTACAGAACAAACACCAGGGCCAGTGTGTAGGGAAAGATGCTGGCTGCCCAGAGACAGAGGCTCTGTGGGCCCACTTATCACTACTAGCAGTATTGCTATATCTCAAGTGAGCTCCACCTGCTTAATTGCATCTTCACTCTGAAATCCCTCATGAAAAACCTAGCTCTTTTATGAAGTTCTTCCTTGGCTTCACACCCTAGGTGCCAATTTACAAGAGGAAAAACATCCAAAGAGAGACAGAAGGAAAGCTGAAAAGAGTATTCGTTTCAAAAAGTCTTTGTAGCTTAGAAGATCAAGGACCTTGGTACCAGCTTTCAATCCATTGAGTATTGCTCAGCAAGCTCCTTGACCTGCCTCCTCACCTACCACCACAAAAGCAGATGGCAGGTTATAAAAGGACACATTAGCTGTAAAGAATTATAAAGTCTTTGTCCTGTCCGTGTTGGCCAAGAATGTCTTAAGCATTCTAAAGCTGGGATAAGTGGCAGATAAAGTATTACTAAACGCTACTTGATTTTGGAGTGACAAAAATGTAACTTAAACCAGCCTAAACAAAAGGAGAATGAGCTGGATTGTACAAATAGGATGTCAGCAGGGCTGACAGAAATGCCTGGATTTAAGGACCACTTAACAATGCGGTCATCTCTCCCCCTCCCTCTCCCCACCCCTTCCTCTTCCCCCTCTCCATCACTTGGCTTTGTTTTTCTTGTGTTCATTTCATTCTCAGGTAATTCCTCCCCACATACTACAACATTGACCACCTACACCTCTAAGCTTAGTGAGTTAAATCTATCCCAGACACCTCTTTCAGGAAGAAAAAGGGAGAGGGGAAGGAGGAGAGAAAAAGAGTAAGAATCACTTTACTATTGATTTCAGCAAAAACACCAGAAAGATGCTGATTAATCCAGCCTGTGTCACATGGCCATTCTTGAACCAATGGCCATGGTCACTGAATTCTACCTCACCCTACTTGATTGACATGAAATAGGCTTCTTTTTAAAAAGGGGTTTCTGTTTACAGAGGAGAGAAGTAGGGAAAGAGACCAACACTACAGCTATCAAAGTCTACCCACCACAGCGGAGGGATGGAATCAAACAAACACAAACACACACACACACACAACACACATTCAAACTGCCCTTCCATCCTAAGATTGCCCAAACTGAAAATGAGTTATGGCTCCAGGACTTTCTACAGCTGAGGAAGATAGAACAGCTCCTCTGGAGCTGCAACTCTGCCACCGTCCTCCTTGGAAGTAGGACTTTTATGTGGACAGTCACTCTTCCAGCCTCTCCTTGTTTGAACATCTCCCTTTGAATATACATGCCCATTCCACCCCCCACCAAGAACCCATGAGCACCTTGAGGGAAATACCAGTCTGCATTTTTCTTTGCATTTTATCTGTGGCCCAGGAATAATTCTTCCAGTGTTGAATGCATGTCTGGATATATGATGTCATGGATAAGCAGCATAAGGAGTTTCTAAGAAAGTAGAAGACATAGTCCCTGACTCTAGGATCTTTTTACTTTGTCAAGGACAACTAGAATACCCCTTAACATTACCAAACAGATTTGCAAATAAGCAGCAAAAAGTGTGAATTAACGCCACACAATCTGAATTGGGTAGTGATCAGAGGCTGTCAGTTAAAATAGGGAATCAAGTTAGGTTTCTGCAGTCATGGAGTGCAGTTAGGAACAGTTTTTTCTTCTTGCCATTTGTGCTCCAATCTTAATCATTGTCAGTAATGTGCTCTTCAAATGCAAGGGACACACGGTGAACACAGGGAGCAGTTTGGATTGCAAGGACCCTTGGCATTTTGGTTAGACGAGAGGAACAAGCCCCAGGGTGCTCATTCCTGCCCAGGCCTAGGAAACTCTACACTGCCTCCCTTCCCTTGCTGCCAGTGCCTCACTCATCCCAACAGGCCTCCATCTGGGAATAGAGAATTTCTCCATTTGCAGAAAGTAGAAGTCCCTCCAATCCTTCCTCCTCTGACATATGCAGGCTGCACATTAGCATGGTAATGTCTCGTGCCATTAGTGAGTAACATGCTGAATAATTAGGCTATGAAAATCTAACGGCAGGGATTTTTGTTTTATTAGCAATTTTCCATCCTATTGTGTTAATTTCATTTCACGTCAGCCGGCTTTCTAAGTAAACAATGATCACGGGCAGACATCATTTCCCAGCACATTGTGCTGCCGTGGGTGACTTAACAGACGAGAAAATGGCTTCAGTTGCCTTTTGTCTTGCGGTCTCTGCAGTCTGTTGATGTCACAATATCTGCAGTCCCTGGTTTCTTATGGCCCTGGAATATTCATTTCTTTTTTGTCTATGTGTGTTTTTCTCTGCCTGTCTGTTTTCAGTCGATCACCAAGTCCTTCTCACCCATTCCTGATTTTCTTCTTCCTTCCACACTTTACACCATCTCCTCTCCCTATACCTCTGTAAGCCAACCTGTGGTGATATTACACTTGTTCAGAGCCTTATTCAATTCAAGGCATTTTCACATCCATTCTTGCATTCTCTTTCCCCACCTCCACTAGTTTTTCCATACACCGTCTTTCATTTATTTCACTTTCCTTTCCAATTCATCTACTTTTTCCCCATTCACATCTTATCATCATTCCTTCCTCCCCCTCCTTGCCCTCCCATCCTACCAAGTTTTTACAATGCTACCTCTTAGCCTCTCAAGTCCCAGCTCATTCTCTCCTTCCTGCTCACTGAGATTCCTGGCTGACAGATGATTAATATTTGACCCAGCCATGTTGAAAAGCTTAGTGCTTTTTTCTATAATACCCCCACGGTCATCAAACATCTGCAAGTTTGTCCCATAGCTGAAAAAAGTTCTGTTCTTTGGTACATTTTTGTTATTCAAGTTAGAGGAACAGATGCCAAGTCCCTGAGAAAGATTGTGGAGAAAACTATTGGCAGCATTTACCTGGATCACCATGTGAGACAGATGGGGTGGGTTGGGGAGGTTGCCCAGCTTGATCAGCGGCCCTCTTCCATTCTGTTCCTTTCCTTTTGACGTCAGGAGAGTAGAAATTTGGATTCCTCCAGGGCATGATGGTGCTACTGGCTCTACTCAAATATCCAGGCCAAAGAACTAGAACAATGAGGTAATATCTTCAAAAAAAAAAAAAAGATACGGCCAAATGCCAATAACTCGAGTGCTCAAACTATGCATCCATAGAAGACCGATAGCCTGGCAGGCTGCAATCTGGGCCAGCAGTTTGAAACAAACCAAAGCAGTCTATAGTTTAAAGTATTAACCTGAAAAATACAATATGCTAAGCAACACAAAGACTGTCCCTTTGATTTTTATCTACCCTGCCTCATCATTCAGCCACATTTCTCTGTTTCTCTGTTTTAAGAGGTCTAATAGCCATGAATGTGTTGGGTACACATTCAACACATTCATGGCTGTTGGCCCTCTTAAAAAGGCAACTAGTTTACCAGATGAGTTTTTTAGATCTGTTAAAAGCTTCGGGGTTGGCATGACTCTTGTGCAAAGGAGATCCAGGAAAGGGCACAGGAAGCTTTTGAAAAGAGGTAAGACCCAAAAGGATCTGACATTTTCTAAATCTACCATGTACCCAGAACAGTACAGTGGAAAGTAGAAAAGAAATGAAGAATATATTTATAATCTCAATAAATGCTTGATTAGACAACACAATAAGAATAAATAACTGTCAGATTATGTGAAATAAGCTCCACATGTAATTATACTTTAAAAGAGAAATGGTTTATATTTCAGGAAGTGGAAGGTGATTTAAGCCAGGTTTTAAACTTTCCTGGACAGAGAAACAAAACAATCAAAGCACAAAGGTGGAAATGTGCATAGCCTAAGGTCACAGAAAAGGAGTCTGGCTGATGGGAACAGTGTTCAATACTGGGCAGTAGAATGCTGGTAAGCACTTCCAGCTGTCATCTTGGCACAGACATCTAGCAAGTATCACCCAGGACTGGGCTGCTAAGGCCATTCTGTTTAGTTCACTGTGAATCAATCTTAGAGTCAGAAATGGTCTATCCAACCCTCGCCCCATCCGCCAAGCCTTCTTTCTCTCAGCTCTCACCACCTGTCCACATTAATATCCTGCGTCAGGCACACCAATACCCACCCACCCCCATGCTCACTGCTGCACTGGCTAAAATCACAGCCACGGATGACTTCACCCTCTATTCAGCACCCCCACATTCAGCAGCACTGTCAGTGCCTGAGGCAGCAGAAGGGAGAGAAACCCAGAAGGGGCAGCCTGGAAAACATAATCATTCTTGGTTCTTTCTCTTGTTTCTAATGCTTCTTTTCCCAAGTCCACTCAGGGCCACTTTGTCTGGGTGTCCATTAAAATTGATGGTGTGGTACTAACAGCCTCACCCACTAACTGTTGAGGAAAAGGAAATCACTCCCTCAGTCCAACTGTGTACATAGCTCCCTCCCCTCTCTAATGCTCATTGCATTTAGCAGATCATGTAAAATATTTCCTGCCCCATGCCATTTGGTAATTCAGAAAACAGGCCCTAGAGACAAGTCTCTGGGCTAAACTCCACCACATAGTTACTGTAAAACCTTGGACAAGTTACATAATCTTTCTAAACTTCAGATCCCTCATCTGTGAAATGGAGATGACAATAGTATCTACCTTGGTGGATTAGTGAAGACAAAAAATAGGATGTCAACAAATCACTTAGCACAGTGTCAGGAACATAGAAAGTCCACAATAAATGGTGTTGCTGTTGTCACTTTCATTCCCACTACTATCCAACCACACTGGCCTCCTGCTGTGGCTTGAACGCACTCACACTTTGGAGCCTTCTCATTTTCTGTTTCCACTGCCTAGAAGCTTCACCTTAAAGATGCCCATGGCTTATCCTTCACTTCCTCCAGTTCTCTGTGCAAATATCACCTTATCAGTGAGGCCTTCCCCAGCCACACCCTACAAAATAGCATCTCCCCTTCTGCCATTCCCTAGCCTCTGTTCCTGCTTTATTTTTCTTCCTAGGATTGATCACATTCTGACAGATTAAATATTTTTGTTTTTATTTTCTGTTTCCCCTTTATAATACAAGCTCCAGGGAGCATGAATTTTGTTGTATTAACCTCTGTTCCCTATTGTCATTAAACAATGTCTGGTATCTAACAGGGCCTCAAAAATACTAGCTGCATGCACTATTATTGTCACTATCAATATTATTTAGGGATAGTTTCTCAATTTTATACAGAAGCAAACTGGGTGTTCTAGTTTGCTAGCTGCTGGAATGCAATATACCAGAAACGGAATGGCTTTTAAAAAGAGGGATTTAATAAATTGCTAGTTTACAGTTCTAAGGCCAAGAAAATGTCCCAGTTAAAGCAAGTCTACAGAAATGTCCAATCTAAGGCATCCAGGGAAAGATACATTGGTTCAAGGAGACCAGTGAAGTTCAGGGTTTCTACATGAGAAGGCACATGGCAAACACAGTCAGGGGTTCTCTCTCAGCTGAAAGGGCATGTGGCAAACATGGCATCATCTGCTAGCTTTCTCTCCTGGCTTCCTGTTTCATGAAGCTCCCAGGGAGGTGTTTTCCTTCTTCATCTCCAAAGGTCACTGGCTGGTGGACTCTGTTTCGTGGTGCTGCTCTCTCTGAATCTCATTCTCCAAAACGTTTCCTCTTTTATAGGACTCCAATAAACCAATCAAGACCCTCCCATATGGGTGGAGACATGTTGTCACCTAATCCAGTTTAACAACCACTCTTGACTAAATCACATCACTAGGGAGATGATATGATCACAGTTTCAAACATACAGTATTGAATAGGAATTATTCTACCTTTATGAAATGGGATTTTGATTAAAACATGGCTTTTCTAGGGTGCATACTTCCTTTCAAACCAGCACACTGAGACAGAAAAAGAATGTCACCCACTTAAAAAATACAAGTCAGAGAAGAGCAGAGAATAATGAATTGAGAGCCAACCCTTCAATCTATCTCACTAGAACTACCCACAAGCCAACGTGATGTTCCAGACACAGCCTGAGCATTCTCATACCTTGAGGACTATCCTTGAGTAATTTACTAATCTCCTCCAACTCCCACCCCAAGGCAGTCCAGGGCTCCGGGAAGACTTCTGAAGGCTGGCAAAGCTCTAAGACTTCCCTGGTTCAAGGAACATCCCAGGAAGGTACATTTAAGAACCCTGAATTCCATGGGTCATGTTGGCATCAGATTTTTGATACAGAGACTTGGCTGAAGCCAGCAGAGCTCAGCACTGAGAAGAATGTGCCACTAGTCTTCCAACATCATAGGCTCAGCTCAGTCTCTTTTCCCACAGCAAACAATGTCTCCACAATCCACCCTGCTCATGAACCTCGTCATCCCCCTTCTGTCTTCTGGAGCAAGGATGTCCTCTCAAGCTCCTTCCTCGGCCAGCAGATTATCAATGTGAAGAGACCTGGATGGAGATCATGTGTCATCTTCTAAAACGGATTTGTTTCAAAATGGCCAGAGTCTTCAGTTTAGCCTGTCTATGTAAGACTTTGTCTTGAATCCAGGGATAAGGGAGGAGATGGACCTGACCTCCTAATGAGCAGAAAAGCCTGATCCCAGGGTGAAATCACACGAAAATCTCCTGTGCTGTGACTGTACTAGTGAAGAAAGGATTCACTGGAGCACAGAGCATCCCAAATTTGGGCTAGTAAAGGAAAGTTGGGCAGTTACTTTTTCTAAACACTAAGCCTCAGAGGTAAGATAAGAAAACTGAAGATGGGACTGGTTAAGGAATAAATGTGTGATAGGAAGCCCTGGTCCTGCTATAGAAGGGACTTGAAAACCAGACCGAATCCAGGAAAAGTGAATCCTCTGAGGAGCAGAAAGACAGTTACAAATAAGGTCACAGTACCTACACTAGTCAGGAAGGTGTACTTCCACTATTGAGGAGGACAAAGGAGAACCTCCATGACCAAAAATCATGGGCTCCACCTCACACAAAAGAACGATGTGCTGTGATTTGTAAAGCACAAACAGAGAGTTTGTTAAAGGTGCAGAATCTGGGTGGGCCATGTTCGCTCAGCAGACAGAGTTCTCACCGGCCATGCCAGAGACTTGGTTTGGTTCCCGGTGCCTGCTCATGCAAAAAATAAAAATAAAAAGGTGCAGAATCTCTAGGACCTACTCCAGACCCACTAAATCAGAATCTCTGGGGATAAGCCCAGGAATATGCATTTTTAACACCCAGCCCACATGTTTCTCAGGCACACTGATTTTTGAGAAGCATTGCCATAAATGGATCGCTGAAGCAGAGCAATTCAAATGATGCCAGCAAATATCTGTGAGGTCTTCCATGTTCTAGACTCTGTGCTAGTGGCTGAGCTTCATAGTATATGCAGTTCTGGGGTAACTTGTGTGTCCTTCCTCCCATACATGGTCAGGAGGTGAACCAAGGGAAGGCAGTCCCTTGGTGCATAGCTGAGAAGTTTCATGGATTGGGGCAAAAGAGGAGAGAGTTTATCCTGTCTTAGCCCACTACAGTCACCTCTAGACTCTTAAAATGGTGAGCTATCAGACTTTGGCCCTTGTATTAGACCTGGAACTTATCCTTAGTGCTCTGTGGGGATGAAGGGAGGGTAGGAGGGAGAAGCCAGGTCACCCTGGGAAGGTATTGACCCTCTCCCACACCTTACCACATACATCACTTCCTATTTATTCCTTTCTTTTTTTCCTAATGAACTATTTATGGAATCAAAGAAGCACAGAAACTCATGTGTGGAAGGAACTTTAGAGGTCATTCAGCTCAGGCCCTAACTAATGCAGTCCTGCTGTTTGTTTCTCTGTTTTCCTCCTCTCACGGGCTAAATGTGAAGTCTTCCCAGCTCATCCAGAAAAGGTATGTGCTTGGTTGCATAATTCAATAGCATAAAGATTGTTAATCCATATACTAGAGCCAGTGAAAACCATAGTGAATGCCTGGCATCCAAGGTTTAGCACCTAAATGGCTGGGAGAGTTGTTTCCATTTCTCCAGGAAGGCCTAAAAACAATACATGGGAAGTGAAACTTTCTCTATTTGCTGATGGCATGATCCTATAGACAGAAAATCCAAAAAAAAATTCTGCAATAAAGCTACTATAGCTAATAAGCAAATTCAGCAAAGTAGTGAGATATAAGTTCAATATCCAAAAGCCAGTGGTGTTTCTATAACACTAGTAATGAACAAACTGAAAAAGAAATAAAGGGAAAAAATCCATTTGCAATAACGACTAAAAGAATAAATATCTAGGAATAAATTTAACCAAGGATGCAAAGAACTTGTACATGGAAAACTACAAAACATGGTTGAAAAAATTGAAGAAGTCCTAAATAAAGGGAATGACATTCTGTCTTCATGGCTTGGAAGGCTAAATATTATTGAGATGTCAATTCTATTGAAAGTCATTTATAGATACAATAGAATACCAATCAAAATTCCAACAGCCTTCTTTCCAGAAATGGAAAAGCCAAACATCAAATGTATATGAAAGGATAAAGATCTCCAAATAGCCAAAAACATCTGGGAAAAAAAAGAACAGACTTGAAGGACTCACACTTCCCAAATTTGAAACTTATTACAAAACTATAGTGTGGTAGTTAGAGTCAGTTGTCAACTTGGCCAGGTGAAGGCACCTAGTTCTGTTGCTGTGGACATGAGTCAGTGGTACATGAACCTCATCTGTTGCTCATTACATCTGCAGTCAGCTAGGAGGTGTGCCTGCTGCAATGAGTGATGTTTGACTTAATTGGCTGGTGCTTAAATGAGAGAGCACAACGTAGCACAGCTTAAGCAGCTCAGCATACCTCATCTCAGCACTCGCAGCTCAGCCCAGGCCTTTGGAGATACAGAAAGGAATCACCCCAGAGAAAGTTGATTGGAACCCAAAGGCCTGGAGAGAAGGCCAGCAGAGACCATCCTATGCCTTCCCACGTAAGAAAGAACCTCAGTGGAAAGTTAGCTGCCTTTCCTCTGAAGAACAAACAAAATAGATCCCCTCTTATTAAAAGTCAATCTGTCTCTGGTGTGTTGCATTCCGGCAGCTAGCAACCTAAAACATATAGTAATCAAAACAATGTGGTACTGGTACAAGAACGTATATATATATAGAGAGAGAAATGCAATAGAATTGAGAACACACAAATAAACCTACACATCTACAGTCAAATGATTTTTTATAAGAATGCTAAAAGTCCACTCAATGGGAGGAAAAGTGTCCTGGGAAAACTGGATATCCACATGCAAAAGAATGAAAGTGGACCCCTTCCTCATACCATACACAAAAATTAACTACAAATGGATCAACGTTCCAAATATAAGAACTAAAACTATGAAATTCCTGGAAGAAAACAGTGGGGATGTCTTCAGGACCTAGTATCAGGCAATGGATTCTAGGCCTTATATCAAAGCACAAGCCATAAAAGAAAAAAATAGGCAAAGTGAACTTCATCAACATTTTAAAATTCCCCGCATCAAAAGTCATTATTGAGAAAGCAAAAAGACAACCTACAGAATAGGAGAAAATATTTGGAAACCATATATCTAATAAAGGTTTAATATCCAGAACCTACAACTCAACAACAAAGAGACAAATAACCTAATTTTCAAATGAGCAAAGGACTTGAATAGATATTACTCCAAAGAAGATAAATGGCCAGTAAACATATGAAAAGATGTTCAACATCATTAACCATTAGGGAAATGCAAATACAAACTGCAGTGAGAGACCACTTCATACCCATTAAAATGGTTATTATTTAAAAAACAAAAATAAGAAGTGTTGACAATAATGTGGAGAAATAGGAATACTTGCATATTGTTGGTGGGAAAGTAAAATGTTACAGCCACTGTGTGAAACAGTATGGTGGTTCCTCAGAAAGTTAACTACAGAATTACCCTGTAACTCAGCAATCTCACTTCTAGGTATATTCTCAAAAGAATTGAAAGCAAGGACTTGAACAGATATTTGCACACATGTTCCCAATGGCATTATTCACAATTGCCAAAAGGCAGAAGCAACCCAAGGGTTCAGCATCAAATGAATGGATAAACAAAATGTGGTGTATACACACACACACACAATGGAACACTACTGAGCCGTAAAAAAGGAATAAATTTCCAATACATGCTACAACATGGATGAGCTTGAAGACATCATGTAGAGTGAAATAAGCCAGACAAAAAGGACAAATGTTGTATGATCTCACTTATATGAATAACTAGAATATGCAAATTCTTAGAGTCAGAAATTAAGTTACAAGAGGTGGGGATAGGGATGGGAAATGGAAGTTAAAGCTTAATTGGAACAGATATTCTATTTAAGGTGACAGAAAAGTTTTGGTAGTGGATGGTGGTGATGGTAACACAATATTGTGAAAGTAATTAACACCACTGAATTTTATACTTTAAAATGGTTAAAATGGGAAAAAATTATTGTATATATGTTACCACAATAATTTTTTAAAAGAACCCTAGAACTGTTCAACCCAAAGGGTGAGAATCCTAATGTAACCTATGGACTTTAGTCGACAATATAATTATAACATTGCTTCATCAATTTAACAAATGTTCCACACTAATGCAAAATGTTGCTAATTGAGAAAACTGTGAAGAAGGAAAGTAATATGGGAACTCTTTACTTTCTACATGATTTTTCTGTAAACATACAATTTGTCTAAAAATTTTAATTAAAAAAAATCTCCCTAACTCCTAGGTAAAAAAAAAAGAAAATGCACACACACCTACACATACATACATATTATATACATATACATTTTCCAGAAGTATTTTTCTAAACATTTTTTATATTTAAGTCACTGAATTATTAATTCATCTGTAATTGATTTTGGGGTTTTTTGCATTTTTTTTTACTTTTTTATTAATTTATTAATTTTTTAAATATATATAATAACAAACAAGGGCAAACATTCTTAACTTATGATCATTCCATTCTACATATATAATCAGTAATTCACAATATCATCACATAGTTGCATATTCATCATCATGATCATTTCTTGGAACATTTGCATCTATTCAGAAAAAGAAATAAAAAGAAAAAGAAAACAGAAAAATAAAAACAGAAAAAATTCATACATACCATACCCCTTACCCCTCCCTTCCACTGATCACTAGCATTTCAATCTAGATTTATTTTGACATTTGTTCCCCCTATTATCTATTTTTATTCCATATATCTTACTCATCTGTTGATAAGGTAGATAAAAGGAGCACCAGACACAAGGTTTTCACAATCACACAGTCACATTGTGAACGCTCTATCATTATACAATCATCTTCAAGAAACATGGCTATTGGAATACAGCTCTACATTTTCGAGCAGTTCCCTCCAGCCTCTCCATTACATCTATTTAATGCATAAAAATAACCTCCAGGATAACCTCTGGACTCTGTTTGGAATCTCTCAGCCATTGACACTTTATTTTGTCTCATTTCACTCTTCTGCCTTTTGGTCAAGAAGGTTTTCTCAATCCCTTGATGCTGAGTCTCAGCTCATTCTAGGGTTTTTGTCCCACATTGCCAGGAAGGTCCACACCCCTGGGAGTCATGTCCCACATAGACAGGGGGAGGGCAGTGAGTTTGCTTGTTGTGTTGGCTGGAGAGAGAGACCACATCTGAGCAATAAAAGAGGTTCTCTTGGGGGTGAGTTTATTAAGTTTATTGGCCCCCCTACATAGGACATGACTTCCAGGGTGTAAGTTTCTCTGGCAACATGGGATATAACTCTCAGGGATGAGCCTGGCACTGGCATCATGGGATTGACAGTGGTTTCTTGACCAAAAGAGGGGAAAATAAATTAAACAAAATAAAGTTTCAGTGGCTAAGAGATTTGAAATAGAGTCAAGAGGTCATTCTGGAGGTTATCTATGTAAGCTTCAGCCAGATATTGCAATTGCCACAGAATGCCAAGCCCAAATCAACAGTATTCCTGAAATCCCTAAAGAATACCTTCATCTCTATCTAAGACTCTATAAATGTTTTGCTTAGCAAGTTTATTTTTTCAGAAGTGTAAAACCTCCAGATTGTTCCTAGGCCAAATAAGCCCTGAAATCCAGAGGTACCAATCTCGCCAACAATGTCAAGTTTCATTCCTCTATCCCATAATGTTAACACTCCTTTTCAGCATGAAGAAGTTAGAATGGTCATTACCCAGATATCCCTGAAGACTGAGAGAATGATCAAATGAGAGGGAGGAGTTGTAACTAAGAAGTTAGGATTTAATCAAGCATTATGAGTACTAAATCATTATATAGATATTTCTTTTTAGTTTCTAGTGTATTAGAATAACAGGAAGGAAATGCCTGAAATTGTTGAACTGTGATCCAGTAGCCTTAATATTTGAAAATGATTATAGAACTATACAGCTTTTATCTTGTGACTGTATGAGTGTAAAATCCTTGTGACTAACACACCCTTTATCCAGTGTATGGGTAGATGAGTAATAAAATAAAGGCATTCATGGAAAGAAAAGCTGTGACTCATATGCTTTCTAGGGGAGGCGGCATGGAAAAGAGAGTGGTCAAAGATGAAAGCCCAGCCCTCTATTCCACTTGGCCTGCGTCACTGCAAATGCATCTGATGCCCAAGTCATGTGCTCTTTGGTTCAGAACCATCATAGGCAGGATCATTTCTATTTAGGTGCATTATACCAGGTCATGGTCCAGTCTATTTGTAAAGGAATCAATGAAGTGTTAATATGCAAGATCCTAACAGCAGAACTTAGCTGTTGGTCTTGGCAAAAAGTGTAGAATCATAACTATAGACTAATATCCCAGCTGGGCCTTGGGGGAAAGACTGTGGCCTACCATATTTGTTTTGCTTCAACCACCCTGACAGACCACGTTAGCTAGCACAGTCAACAGTTTAGCAACCACCCTGCAGAATAGCCAGCTGTTGAGCACCAAATGTCTTACCCATCATTCCCTGAAGCATTCAGGGAAATGCAGGAAAGAGACTTGCATTCAAAATCCTATCGAGTTAAGAAATTTCAATGAAGGAACAAAGGCTTGTAATTGAGAAACCTGACTTAGCCATTAACATGCCATGATTTCACTATTCTTTGTAACTGAATCAGCAAAGTAAGGGGCAAATGCAAGATTCCTGCTTGGCAATGAGGATAAATGAAAACCTGCCTTCTCTACTACCAGAGCTCCCAGAAGAAAGTATGATATGCATTCAAGGTCATGTTATTAATGACATACTCAACTGCTGTCTAAAGTTTGGAATTAGAAATAAAGGGTGATGGTTAACTGTTTAATTTCCTCTTGACTACATCAAGCAGAATTTCTCAGCATTAAAAGAATGACATGCTCTCATCTTTATTTAGATTTTCCACCATTTGCATTAGCTCTGATGGCAGGAGATACTGCTTAGTAAGTCAGTTGAAAGAACATAAATGTACTTCCCTCCTTAGCAATATTCACTTCCTTTCTCCTCTCTTGGTCTCTCTCGCTTACACACACACACACACACACACACACACACACACACACACACACACTTCCTCCCTTCTCTCTCCCTTTAGTTCTTAAGTTGGTATAGTCAACAACTCCCCTCCTGCTTTTTCTAAACAAGCTGCTTGTGCACCTCCAACTGCCATGGCAGCAACAGTAAGAGCAGCTTTAACAGCCGCTTCAGCAGCAGCAGAAGAGGCAGAAGTGAGCAAAGCATCCAAAGCTTTTCCTTCTCTATATTTCGGGAAGTGAAAGAAGCTTTGCTAAAAGATAGCCAGGGGGGCTGGCTGCTTTAGAATCCTAGCTTTTCTCCAGGAGCCTGGTGAGGCATACAGGATTTGCCATGAGCACGCACACCAAACAAGTCAGCTTCCAGCTGTCACATCCTCAGCGGTGTTGGGAGGAGCTGGGGAAGGAAGGGGCCAGAGCCTGATTCTGGCTAGAACTGAGATGCAGCCATACAAGAGTGAGGGATCTCAAAGCCATAAGGTAGCACCATGGAGTTGGACACAGTCTCTAGCAAGGAAATCTATTTGTCCTTGAGACTCAGGGAGGGAGAATCCTTTCCTGAAGGTCACTTGGTGATGGAAAAGCAAGGCCAAACTTTTCCACAGGACTCAGGCTCTGCTACCAAGACAGTAAATAAGCACAAAATATCAAAGTAAATTGACTCTCTCAGCCCCCTGGGTACTGCCAAACTGAACTGAACTTCTGTGCAAAGTACCCAACCAATTTTACATGTCCTCATAATGTCTAACATTTGGATAATGCCTTAAGATTTGGAAAAACCTTTTAGAAAAGACTTTGACTCTTAGTGACTTTGCTCAAAATTGCAGACCCTCCTCCCCACTGAATCATCTCCTATTGGTGCAAGGCCCAACATTTCTTTGATTCAGGCTGGTCCTCCACACCCTCCCCTAGTATTGCATCCCTTACCCAAACCTAGCCCAGACTCTCCCACCTCTCCCCCCACCAGTAAGGTACTCTGCTAAAACTCCTTCGAATCTGGAACCCAGAGCAAGGTGTGGAAAGAACAGTGGAAGTGTCTCTGATTAACAAGCAGAGGGGCCCAGGCAGGCCAGGGTTAAAGTGTGGGCTCTGGAAACATAGTGCCTGGGCTCAAAGTCTGGCTCTATCTCTCCCTAGCTATATATACTTGGACACGATATTTCACCTCTGTGCCTCAGCTTCCCCATCCAGAAAGCAAAGAGGATAACAGCACCCATGCAGTGGGGATGTTGAGGGGTTTAGGTGAATGAATGCAGGGAGAAGACCTGCCCACAGGGGCTATTCAGTGTAAAAAAAAAAAACAAATAGTATTATAATACTAAGAAGAGTGAAGGCACAGCATTTCTATGAGACAGAGGAGGCCTAGAGTGAAGGTAGTTGTTTGAAACTCTAGAAGGAATAGTGGACAAGCCCTCCCACATACCTCTTGGTTTCCTGAGAAGAAATATGTCTGTGGATACACAACTGCCACTGACTTGGGGCTCCCACTCTCTTACTGAAATGTTCCTTCCTCTGCTCACCTCTTTTAAGGTCCTTGAATCCTAGGTCAGCGGGGTCCCCAGTGTTCTCATAATAACCCATCCACTCCTTCGTGAAACCAGACTCTAAGAAAAGCAGGCAGGAGAGGCAGGCGGGTCTCTGCCTTCCCTCACTTCCCTTTTCCCCCCCGCCCTGAGACTCTTCCCAAGTCTTTGCACGGCCCCGCGTCTTCCTTCTCCGGCTCCCACAGATCTCAGCGACACCTGTTGGGGTGAGAGCCAAGTCTTCTCCCACTCCCACCCCCGCCCCCGCAGACGCTCCTTCTATCCTGGGAACTCCCTCCTGAGCAAAATACTCGCACCTGTATTTGTTAATCAAGCCGCGGAGGACACAATAATTGCCCAGCAGAAAACATGGGTGCAGATGTTAGGGAGCGCCGGGGCAAAAGCACTAAATGAGATTCTTGTTTTCCAAACAGAGCCCGAGATTTAATTACAGCCTTTCCAAGTGCTTATTAAAAACCCTTATTTTTTTCCTTATTGTTTTCCTGCATAGCACATATTGAATCAGCCGCTGCTGTTGTCTTGTATTTGGAGCGTTCATAAAAAGAACCGATGTGGAAAATTGCAAACACATATTGTACCCAAACAATATCTCCTCCCTTTGCTTTTCTTTCACTTCTTTCTTCCAGCTGAATAACAACATCGGAGATTGTATTCAGCACACATTGGGGCTATTTCCAACAGCCAGAGGGGGTCTCTAATACTCACAGACCACCCCTTTCCCCACCTTAGGAAAGTGTGGAGGTGATGGGAGCTTCCTTTCTGTGGCCAGGAGGAGCAGGAAAAGGGAGGGGACAGTGAGTGGGAGACCTGGAATCCCAGGCAGTTGGAGCCAAGATGGCCCAGGGCAGGAGCCCTCATTACCCTCCCGTTAAAGGTGGGGAAACTACTGGCCCAGGAAGGTGACGGGATTGTGCCAAGAAAAGCCTGTTTTGCTCAACAGGATTCGAGAACATTCCACTAGCCTACACAATCCCTTCTTGAAGTTTCGGTGACTCTTATCCAGAGCTATGGGCTCTGCATTTTGGTCCAGAGAGCTTCTCATCAGAAAAAGGGGTTGGTCTCTGGAAACTTTCTCAAGTGGACCATCCCCCCTTAATAACCAGATGCTCCCTCCAATGGCCTCACTGCTCAAGGGGACCTGGGCCAGAGCCACCACCAGAAATGATGCCACCAGAGGCTCAAATTTGTTTAATTCCCCACTTAACATGTGAATTGTGCTGCCTCTTAGAGAAACTGGCTTATTTCCCACGCTTTTCTCAGAAAATTTCCATGGATCAAAGTCCTAAGGATGCACTAGGCAACAGAGATGGTATCCTCTGTATCCTCAGTGTCCACCAAAGCCTTGTTGTTACAAGCCACCCCTGCTCCCCTCTCACTGTGTCCCTCACTGCCTCTGCCACTACCACTTGGAGCTGGAGTCAGGTTTTTGAAGGAGAGACAACTCATCTCTTCTTAGCATCTTCCCTCCCTGCTGCTCCGCTGACAGCAGTGGTGGTCGGGGGGAGCCAATTAATGCCAATTTAGAAGAGTGATGCAGACACATGGGAAGTTTCTCATCAAACAATACTTAAAATTCTGTTCCTTCTTTCTTTCCCCTGCTCCTCATAACCCTTTACCATCAGCCGGCCTCCCATCTCCATGCACCTCATTATTTAAAATCACCTTTGTCAGGAAGGCAGGATGGAGAAGGGGGATGGTGCAGGCCCCTGTCTCCCTACTCCCTAACAGGAACCCTGCTGACCCCAGCCCCTGCCCATTCTACTCAGCTCCCTCCCAGATGAGGAGGTACACATCTGTGCTTACATATTGGGGCTAAGATCTTGTCATGTGACCCCAGAGGCGAACTGCTGGTTTCCTCCTGAACTTCAGTTTTCTCCGTCCTCCAAATTCTATTTGTCAACTTTGAAGAAGGAAGGGAATTAGGCTAGGAGGAGCCGTAGGGAGAGAAGGCAATTGGCAGATTCCTTTAGGACTCTCCCACCCCCACACAAAGTAAAAGTCAGAAGCAGAACTCAAGAGGCATCAGTGGTGGCTTGGAACTGTATGTATCCCATCTATTAAACTTAATCCATTCCTGTGGGTATGAACCCATTGTAAGTAGGATCTTTTGATGAAGTTACCTCAGTTATCCAATCAGGATGGGTCTTAATTCTTTTACTAGAGTACTTTTTAAGCAGAGTCAAATTCAGACAGATAGAAAGCCATAGTGGAAGCACCCAGAAACTGAACAGAACAGAACCTAGAAGAGAAGGGAGAAGCCAAGAGAGTCTGCATATGCATTGCCATGAGACAGAGGTGCCCAGGACCAAGGATCAATGACAGCCAGTCCCAGAACACCATTCTTTGGGAAGAAAGCATCACCTTGATATCATCTTGATATGGACTTCTCCTAACCTCAAAGCCATGAGCCAATAAATTTCCATGGTGTAAGCCAACCCACTGCATGATATTTGCTTGAGCAGCCAAGGAAACTAAAACAGCATCAAAACCCCACTTCATGCTGGGCACCTCCCCCCTTTTAGGCTCTTGGCCACACATAGGTGGCTGGGTGAAATGTGGAAGCCTAACAGAAACTTTGAAAAGCTGGTATATCTGCTGAAACTCCCCCAGAGTTCACTTCCACAGTAGAACCATGGAACTTCAGGGCAAACAGACTGTACACAAATAATGAATGATTCTCAATTTCCATTTCACACTTCTACCTAAAAGCTTGCAAAGCTAAAAGCTACACTTCCCAGACCTTCTTGGGCTGGACTTAAGTTCTGACAGTTATATATATCTATGCCAGATTTGGACTGTGGGGCCTGGGGGATGCCATATCTCTGCAGCAATGTGGTCAAACAAGTAGGGTCCTATAGATGGGAGTGCCGGTGGTGACTGGACTCAAGGGTCCAGGGTCTCTTCACCAGCTTTGTGGGTAAGGGGCAGCTGTAATGGAGATAGTGGATAGAATGGTGATGGCATCAGTGTCCTAACTTGGTAGGCTTTGACATTCTTCTGGCTCTTCCAAGGATTTTATAAAGATCTAATTCTCAGTATAAAATCCCTTTGTGCTTGATATACCTCGAGTGGTTTCTGTTTCCTGCCCTGAACCCTGACTGACACGGGGTTTTTAGAGATCTTCTAATTCATTTTGCAGACAGAGCTCAAAGAAGTGACTTACCCCAGGTCCCACAGCTACTTAGTGGTAGAGCTGGAACCAGACTCATGTTTCCTGACTCTAACCAAGAGTTCATTTCAAAGGCAGAGTAAAGAGGAAAGTAGTTGTATCTTTAAAACTCCCTCTACTTTCTCCCCATAGTCCTTAACTTGTTGAGTGTGCATTCACACTCACTGCTTTTTGCTCACTTGCTCCCTTGCTGTGTGTGAATGAATGCATGAACTGTGGTAGGCATGCCCCGGCACACACAATGGTACCTCCCAATTCTGGGATGTTTTCCCTGGAGCCACCAAAAGTCCAAGTGGCTCAGCTGCAACCTTTATGCCTTGGGTCTATTAGAGTTCTTTCAGGAAACAAGGTTTCATTTCATGGACAATTCAAAATCTCTGTTCAGAGGAAATTGATGTTTTGCCAAGCATTTCCCTGCTTGAGGGACGGTTACAACTGGTGGTAAGGGCAGATAAAGACAATGTATGTCAGCACCTTAGAACAACAAATTAAAAAGCTGAGCCAACGAGAAAAGTCCCTGAAAGGTTATGCAGCTAAAAACTTGTGTCTCCCTGGAGAAGCTGTTAACAGCCTTTCACCTGGGATCCAGGAGAAACCTCTGACAGCCAAAGACAAACTTACAGGCCTGTTTCATATCAACTAGCTCCAGGGTGGCTCTGGACTTGGGTTTCTCAGCTGGGCTCTGCTTGGACCTTACGATGTTGTACTCAGGTCTATTTGCTTGGGCAGGGCTTCCTTCTGAAAATGGAAACTTAGGCCCACCCTTGGGGAAATGACAATAGCCACTGAATCAGCCAACAGTGGAAGGACATGTGAAGGAGGGAGGAGGAATGAAAAGAGATTCCATGGGGGCTGCCAGTGAGCAATGTATTTAAACTTTGGATGATCCATTATTATTCCCTCCTTCCTCCAGTTTTCCCTTTTAGAGTCAAAAATGCCTTACAAGAATCAAGCTGACCTGCTTCAAGAAGATTCCAGCCCCTGAACTAGAACAGGCCATCTCCCAGCCCAAAGGGTATCTTCCTGCTTAAGGTCTCCCCCATCCTCTTTCCATACTCTCCACTGTCTGTAGCTTGGTGAGCCCCAGACTCACTGGGCTCCAAAGCCAATCTACAGAGCAGACCTATCCAAGAAAAACTTTGCACCAAACTTTATTTTCATCAAAATAAAAACAATAAACTAAGGATAACGCAGGATTGTGTGTACATGTGTGTGTTTGTGCAATGCTTCCCTTTCTTGGGAAGAACTGTCCTTTATTCTGAGATGTTTTCCTTTCCTGGGAATAGTCCCTTTTTCATGTAAATATTCTTTCTTTTATGAATTAATAATCATATACATAGTGGTGTCTTTTGTTTGTTGTTGTTTAAGGTGGGAAGCTGAGTTATTTCCTTTCTTTTTATTTTTTAACATTCTTACTTGATGAAAGAGGGAAGGTCCCTCACGTCAGTTGCTAGTTTGTTGGTTTGTTGGTTGGTTTTCAGTTTTTTACTGGTTTGTGAAATTTAAAGATCTGCAATACCTGTTACCCCCACCCCTATCTTTGCAACACTGAGGCAAAGACCCTGGGGATAGATTCTTCCCTTCAGCTTCCCTGGAGGTGCCTGCTTCCAGTATCACCTTCGCAAGACAGCGGAAGAGCCAAACCAAGACGCTAAGAGCCCAGGCTGGCTATTGACTACCTGAGAGTGCATCATACTCAGGGAGGTCCCACTTGCCAGCCCACCTATACCATCTCCTGCCAGACATAAACCAATATCTTTGACTTCAGCCCACTGAAAATCACGTCAGTCACTTCCCCATAAGCTTCAAATTATGAAAAAATGCCTGTTGCTGAATGTATGAAATACGAGTTCCATCCAAACCAAGCCTATCCTCTCTTAAGAAGACTCTCAGCAATTCAAGCACAAGCCCAGCAGATGTAACACACACAGAGAATTTTACCTCTTCCACTGTCTACCGGGTTCCCTCTGCTGATCCCATCTGCTTCCAGCCTTATTCCTGTTTGTGATTTAAATGCCAACAATAGGACCACTCTGAGAGCTGCTCCCCTCCTGGAACCACAGAGGCTCCAGATGAGTCCAGAAAGCTCACTGTTGCTCTCCATCATGTGTAAGCCGCAGCTACAATCTTTGCAAGACCTACTTGCAGAGTGGGCTCTTCCATCACCCCAGACATCCAGCCCAAGACAACTCAGGGATGCAGTAACGTGATCTCCATATATAAAGATACTTGCCAACTCAGTGAGTTTTTCACAAACCTCACACTGCAGTCAACCATACCAGCAAGCTATAGTCACCCACTACATACTTTTGTGATCCCCAAGAGTGATTAGCCTGCTAGGTCTTCTGGCCCCAATTTTATATGACAAGTAAATATTAATTAATGCATTTAATGCATATCATTTAATGTAGTTAATATTAATTCATTTAAAGCATATCATTCTTTTTCCCATTTTATAGATAAGGAAACTGAGGCACGAAGAGGTTAGGTAACTCACCTAAGGTCACACAGCTAACATGTGGAGAAACTAAGATTTGTCACTGTCGGGTCACATTCTCAGATCAATCCCAAGCCTATACTCATTCTCCCTGGCACCCCCAGTGTCTCTGAGGCCCACAGAATTAAGGGAACCAAACAGCCAGTGTACCATAGAAAGTACAAATTAGGAAAAGGTGCCCCTGAGAGTAGAAAACCTTGTGGGCCCCCCACTCAGTGAACATAAAGTAGATTGTGTTTTAGCACCACTTGTTCCCCAGTTTCTCCTGTGATGTAAAAAAGACTATTCAGATGTTTGGGCAAAGAATAGGTGGAGAGAAGAGCAAGTGCAAAGGCCGTGAAGTGAGAAAGTTCTTAGCATATCAAGAGGTCTGAGCAGCTGAAGAGATGGAGCTGGGAGAGTATGAAAAAGGGAGGCCTAAGAGGTAGCAGGGGCCAAATCACACTGAGCCTCAGAGGCCATCATGAAGGCTTTGGCTTAATCTGAGTGAGATGGTACCACTAGAAGGTTTTGAGCAAAGAAATAATGAGATATGAGTTAAGTATAAAAGAATCACTGGCTATTGTGTTGAAAATAGACACAGGGAATGACAGGGCAGTTGGAAGTCTATGCAATTATCTAAGCAAGAGAGAGTTGGACTAGGGTGCATAGTAGAAAAAGTGGGAAGTGGTCAAAATCTGGATATATTTTTAAGGTAGACTTGAGAACCAGATGGGGAAAATGAGAAAAGGAGTCAAGGAGGACTCTAGGATTTTGGGCCTCAGCAATGGAAGATGAAGTTGCCATTTTTTGAGAAGAGGAAATTATAGAAGGAACTGGTTTGGAATAGAAGATAAGGAATTCAAGTTTGGACATGTTAAATTTTGGATCCTTACTAGATATCTAAGTGGAAGTGCCAAATAGTTTTAATAAACCTGATTCAATAGAGCAGTAGTTGGCATAGAGATGGCATTTAAAGCCATGAGGCTGAACAAGGTCACCAAAGGAGTGAACAATGAAAGAGAAGAGGGCGAGGACCAAGCCTTCAATGCCTAGAAGCCAAGAAGATGAGCAGAAACCAGCAGGAGTCTGAAAAAGAGCAGCCGTGATATGGAGGTGTCCAGAAGCCAAGTGAGTGTTTCAAAGAGGAAGGAGAGGTCAGCGGTGCCAAATGCTGCCGAGAGCTCAAGACGAGGAAGAATTGCTGGCCGTTGGATTTAGCTAATACTCTGCCACTTATGTGCTGAGTGGTCTTGGATGAGTTCATGTAACACTCTGGCCACCATTTTCTCCATCTGTCATAATCGCTACCAAACTGGGTGGCTGTGATGAGCTATTATGTAGAAAATAGAAAATAAGTTAAGTGTCTGTCACATTACCTGGCACAGGGCAAACACTCAACAAATGGTAGTTATAAGAAACCATTAGATATTCAGCTCATTGCTCAGCTCTTTATTCTGCAGAAGTCCAAAGGAGAAAAATGGGGAAGGAGGCAGGTTCCCTGTGCACAAGGAGTGAGAAGAGATTCAGAGGTCTTCTGGAGGGTCTAGCTAATGTCCGCCTTCTTTTTCCAGGCTTTGAACCACAGTTCAGGATTCCCTCTACTAGGATGTCACCAAAACACTACAGGGGGCCTAATGAATAATGAGGTGAGAGCAACACCTTGGAACCTCACTATCATAAAACGTACTATTGGAGCAGAGCAGAGTCATGAATAAGGATGAAGGTAGATGTGTAGAAGGTGGGGGGTGTGGCAGGGAGGAGAAGCTTCCAATAGGCTGGAAGTTTAGGATTGAAGCAGCAGAGACGAGAAGGCCTCCCAGAGATGGGTCCCAGTGTATTATGATGACATTCTCCAGGGAGCACTGTGGTGATGCTGGCTGCTCATCTCATGCCTCTCAGAAGCCTCCCAGCCCCTCCAAGAAAACTCTTTCCTGTTTTCTGGTGATGATGCTCCACCTGGTGTGAGCTACCTGCTGCCCACCTACCCCCACTGTCAGCACCCTCCTTACCCTTCAGATCTCCAATCACAAGGCCACTGTGTATATCCACAGGTCAGGTAGAGTGCAGTCTTTGGTTCTTTGCCACTTCCCATTACCATAGTTACCATGACCCTTCCCAACCTCTCCCACTGGTTCAGAACTCTGACCTGCTTCTCCCAGGACTGCCTGACCTCATTGCCTAGCCTAACAGGTAGCCAGCCATCCAGGAGCATGTCCCTTTTTTCCAGCTTAGTGTTAAGGAGGGCTCAGAGTCACAGGGTCTCTTATCTGAACCAAAACTCCCTTGCTCACCACAGTGTTTTTTGTCTCTATCATCTACAATCTGCCAGGCCAAACCCAAACTTGCTGTGGGTTGCCATGGCAACCCACTCCACAATCACATATGCCTTGACCTTAGAGCTAAAGAATTAGGGCCTATGCTTTTAAATCTGTGGCGTGGCCACCCACAAGGTCAGTAAATATGCTGGATACTGAGGTGGGATCACAGATGGAGGGGGTGCTTGCCCTGTTGGAGACATCTTAGCTATTTCTACAATACAAAATTGGTGTAAGCAAATAAGAAACAGGATGTTTCTCAATCCATCCTCTTTTCTGATCTGTAATGCCTCTGAACTAAACTGGTAGCATAAAAAAAAAGTAGAGCAGCATCCTAATTGTTCTCCCTGACTCCCCTACAATCCATTCTCTGCCCCCAGCCAAGGGTTGTTTCATAACTGGGAAATGGATTATTTCAGCCCCAGCTAAACACTCCTCAGTAACTCCCTATTGCCCTCATGATAAAATCCAAATCCTCTCCTGGGGCCAGCCCCTCTACAATCAGGTTCCTGGCTACCACTCCAGTCTGTTATCCCTTCCATCCCTTCCTTGTCACACTGAACTTCCTCTAATTCACCAAATGTACCTTCCTCTCCCCTCTGGGCTTTGTACATACTGGTCCCTTTGTCTAGTTATTCCTTCATCCTCTTTTCCTAGCTAACTTCCATTCAGCCTTCAAAGTTCAGCTTCATTATCACTTCCCCTATAAAGCCTTCCCTGACACCCCCAACTAAGATGGGCACCCCTGCATGCTCTCCCATGGTTATTTACTCATGTCCTATTTATGACTTATCACATATACTGTGATTATCTACTGGCTGGTCTGTTTCCCTGTCCCATTGTAAGTTCTCTATAGGCAGAGACTGGTTTACTCACATCTTTTTCCCAAACCCTAAGTCCCTTGCAGAGCCAAGGAATTCAATGTGTGAATGCATAAAGTACTAAGTCATAAGTACTCCTTAAATTCCTAAGGAAGTGTCCAAAAACTTATGAGAAGACCTACCTACAATGACTCTTAACACTTCCACTACCAACCAAGTTTACATACACAGAAGACCAGAGAAGTCAAGATACTTACAGAAATACCAAGAGTGTCTTAGTTTGTCAGGGCTGCTATGACAAATATCACACACTGGTTGGCTTAACAACAGGCTCACACTTTTGGAGGCTAGATGTCCAAAATCCAGGTCTCCACAGGCCATGCTTTCTCCTGGAGTCTGTAGAGTTCCAATGCTGGTGTGCCACAATACTTGGAGTTCTTTGGTTTCCATCTCTGCTTCCATTGCATGGCAATCTTTCACTTCTCTTTGGCTTCTTCTGACTTATGGCTTCTACTTCCATGTACAGTTTCCTTTTCATATAAGTAATATGGATTAAGGCTTACCCTGATTCAATTTTGCCTCATCTAAACAGGATCTTCAATGATCCTATTTACAAATGAGTCCACATCTTAACTAAAAATAATATATTTGAAGAGCCTATTTACAAATGAGCTCACACTCACAGGAATGCAGATTAAGATTTGAACATATCTCTTGTTGGGGACATGATCCAATCCTCTACACCAAGGCCTAAAGAGAGAATACTGTGGATTTTCTTTCCTTTCTCCATGGGGACAGGAGGAAGATACTCCCCAGACACTGGGATCATGTAGTTTGTAGAGACATAAATGCAAAAAGGAGATAGTGGATCTCATTCAGTTTCAGCAAAAGGAACTAGCAGTTCTAGCCAGTCTATTTGAACATCCTTCCACCCTGACATACACTCCCATGCCTGGGCATAGACACCTGAGAGAGAACACTTCTACAGCACCTCTAAGTAAAAAAAAAATGCTCCTGAAAGAGCAATGCCCCCCACCCCCTCCCACAATGCCACCACACTACCCTCCATTTTCTGAAAGACTGCTCAATGCTGAAGGGAAGGAGGAGAGGAGAGGGGCACTGAAATTAGGTGTGAGGTATGAGTTTTTAAAAGGACTAGACCAGGTGTTGCGATGGTGGCTCAGTGATAGAATTCTCGCCTGCCATGCTGAAGACCTGGGTTTGATTCCTGGAGTCTGCCCATGTGAAAAAAAAAGGACTAGATCAGACTGATTTTTTTAATTCCACAAAGGGGCTAGAAAGTCAGGATTCTGTCTGTGATGTTATTAAGAGATGGGAAGGGAAATTTGTCCTTGTTTCTTTGTATCCTGCCTAGTTCAAACTGTTCAATAAAACTAGTTATATAAGGAAAGAGGGAAATTGTGCTTCATGCAGGTCTAGGGAAATAAGGAACTTGGAGAGCATAACCACAAAAGAGTTTTCACCAAAGAATGGAGAGGGGCACTTAGACTTCTTCAAAGTTCTAAGAGAACCTTCCTCTTTTGCATTCTGCCCCCATTACTCCCCCTCCCATGTTATTTTAATTACAAGATATTAAGCATCTGGATGAAAGCTCAGCATCAAGGTCAGTCATCCAAATGTTGACTGTACACCAATGCTATTTTCAAATAACCAGAGAAAACGATACGAATGGGCAAAACATCTGGCTAGGATGTTGTCCTCTATTATTTATTAAAATGTGTGTTTGGCATCCTGAAGGCACAGCATGTACTCAAATTCAAAACAAGTCTGACTTTGCCAACACACATGGTACCCCAGGCCTATTCAACTTTGGACCAGAGCACAGCTCATAACTCTGAATCTTGAAATTGCATTTCTGCTCCAGCCAGAAAATCCAAGCAGCCTCTACAACAAGCCCCAGTCCAAAAGGAAATTTTAATTCCTTTTTGGTTCCTTTTCTTCCTTCTCTCTTCCCTGCCTCCAGCTCCTGCATTCTAAATATTTATGACGTCATGACTCATCAACATTCCTCCCAGGACATCTTTAATAAATATGCTAAGGAGAAAAAGCCTCTACTTGAATATTAAATATTAAATGTATAAGACATTTAATCCCCCTAATTAAGTTGAATTTAGTCTTGTGCATTCAATTTAAAGAGAGAGGCCTGAAAAGGGAGTAGCGGTTACCAAAAAGGCAAAAGACTTGGCTACAGAGCTTGGCCATTTAAAAATTCTAGTAGTTCCATTCTCTGCTGTCCAGTACATATAGCCTGATAGAATCTCTGGGGTCAAAGCCAGACAGTCAGGCAGGACTCAGAAAGGATTTCCTTTTTCCAAGCTTATCACCATTCCCTATACCCAGACCCAGATTCCGTTGCAGGATATTCAGCCAGAGAAGAGGGGCCTCCAACATCTGGAACAGTCTGAGGTCTGGACTGCGACCCTCAGCCTGAAGCCTGAAGCCCCTGGACCCAGCCAGCCCATCACAGAGCTACATGCCAGGACACTTGTTCTCCATATGGTCTTCCCACAGGAGTACTGGTTACCCTTTGAGTTTGTGTAGTTCTAGATTGCAGCATTTTACAATGCAATTTGCCTAAAGTATTTTCATAGTTGTTGAGGCCTGCTCCTCCCTTGCCTGTTTAATATCCTTAAAGGAATGTCTCTCCCACAGTACCCTTCCCCACCCCTCATACAGACCTCCTGGAATGGCTTGTGCCAAATATTCGTACTCGGTGTCATCACTCTCTTATTTATTAATCCAGAATTTATTCAGGCAACAGCAGAAGAAAATAGGCCCTGCCGTCTGAGAACTGGCTGTCCACAGGTTACCTCTGAAGTAGACTAGAAAGATGAACAGTTATCCAGGACTATAGACTACCGGACTCCTTCCCTCAATCAGGGGCTGGGTTGGGGAGGGACATATTTGGTTGGCAAATGTTCCTAGAACAGGGACAATGGGAAAAAACAGCTAGTATCCATTTAGCCCAAGTTCTCACTGAGTGGACACATCTTGTGTTTTACATCACAGTTCTTAGCTACATGATGAAAGAGGTAAATAAATAAGTAAATAAATAAATAAGGCATGATCCTTGTCCTCAAAAGGCTTCCATTTTTGTTACATAGAGAATAAAGCAAGACAGGAAGAAGTGCAAGGCAAAACTAACGGGAGCCAGGCCTACTTCTGCCAGTTGCAGAGCCCAGGACAAGAGTTCAAATAAAGGTTCCTGACCTGTGGCCCACCCCCTTCTCTCCCCTTCCCTATCTTTTGCCACACCTTGAGGGAGCTTTGCACACAAGTGTTAGAAAAACCAGCTCACATATCCAAGACCCAGCTGCCACCCCTACCAAACACCCATCCTGCGGTCATATGCCAAAGGCTGGGACTGCTCAGGGAAAAGGAAAACTCCAGATCTGGAGGACGACTGGGCATCATTTGGGCAGGAAATTCCAATGTCTCAAGAACATGAAACCTGGTCTAGAAATAGACCATGCCTTGTGGGGAGGATTATGGTGGGAAGAAGGCCAGAGCAAAGCTTTCTAAAGCACAGGCCCACAGGTTGTTTGGCTGTAAGCAGATGGGGGAAAGGGACTGGTGGGGTCGAGGCTGTATGCCTTGAAGCAATTCAGAGAGCAGGGTCCAGAGGAGTTAGGAGAAAGCTTCTAAATGGGGAAAGAATTTGAGCTGAGTGGGCAGCAGTAAATGGATATGAAGAGACAAAGGGGAGAGAGACATTCCAAACAGAGTCAGCTGTTGCAAAAGGAACAACCTTAAACAGATATGACACAATCAGTTAACCCAGAGGTAAGAGTTAGATTCAGTGCTAGAATGTGCCATGGGGCCAACCTATGGGACAGAAAGGACAGGAGCAGTCTCTCTTCTTGCATCTTCAAATACTTCAATCACTGCTAGAGAACAGACATCCTTAACTTTATAAAGAAAATCCCTTTCCTACTTGTGCTTTCCTTCTACATTAGGTTTGGCAGCTGCTTTCCTGGCAACTGATAGGAAGTGGCTGTTCACATATGCGAAATTTCATTGATAATGGGAGAGTAAACAGCCTCCGGCCCCTTCTGTGAAAGAGAAAAGCAGAAAAGTGCTCTGAATCCTAAAGGAAAACATGGTCACAAGAGGGGCATCCAGGAGACAGAAGAGCTGGTGACGAGCTACCTCTCTGGGTGAGATGGGGTCTAAAAGGTCCTTGATGCTCAAAGCCAGATAAGGGGACAACACTGCTGAGCTTAGAACAAAACAGGGCCACAGAGACACTACCGCCCTCTCAGGGATGAGTTGGGTGCTGGGAGAGCTCAGCTTGGATAAAGACTTGAAGCTGATGAAACCTAAAGAAATTATACATTTCTCAGTGCAGTAGAGAAAGCGAGATCTGGTTTGGAATCAGGCTGGCTTTGGGTAGCTAGACAAATGCCTGAGGGGCTAATGAGCCCCTGTAAGAGGTGGACTCTGCATCATTCCTGTGTACCTGTAATGGCCCACCCAGAAGTGGACTGGGTTCAATATTGAATCCAAAGTATGATCATAGCAACACTTTATAAATATGCATGGAAGAAACTGGAAGGAAACATACGTTAATGTTTATAATGATTATCTCTAGGTTACAGAATTGTGGATGATTTTTAATTTTTCTATTTTAAATTTTGATGTATTTTTCCAATTCACCCCACCCCCCTTGATTACGTTATCATTCTTAATAGTTTGTATGCTATAAATCCTTAACAGTCTGCAGGCTCTTTTTGCATTTTAAATGATCAGTCTAAAAGCATGTCGTCAATAACTTCCTAAGAGAGAGGAGAAAGCAATCAAGGCTGCAGCTGCAGGAAACAGCTCCAGACAGACTCTCAGAAGACAGAAAGCTGGTAGTTGGACATAAGGTCAGCTAGTCGATATTCTTGGAGCCATGCCCAGCTCTCCATACCTGGAAGGTTGCAGGTGGAAATAATTCCAAGAAAGGAAGTCTTTGCCAGGAAGGGGAAGGAACCAAGAAGGTCAAGAAATCAAAATATCAATCTTAGGAAATTCTGCTTGACAACCAGAAGCTCTGGCTAGAACGAGAATTTGTTCTATGGGGCAGGCAGGGAGGGGGAGAGAGGGGAGATCACAGGATTAAAAGGGCATGTGCAGAAGAGTGGATCATACCTGGACTTGTAGAAACAAAGCAATTTGCCCTGAGAAAGGAAAGGAAAACATGGGGGTGGGAAAACCTCAAGCAGAGCTGAGTCCTCAAGTACAGCCATCGGTGATTGGTCCATTTGAGTTGTGCTCTATTGGCAGGCTGGAAAAAACATTCAAGTCCCTCTGGCATTTCCTCTTACATCTGCATCCATTATTGTTGCTGAAGTTCTCAGGGAATTGGATTTTTAGACTCCTGAGCCGGAAAGTCAGGGATAACAGGATTACAGCACTTCCTGTGCCTTCAACACAAACACATGGAGAATCACAGCAGGAAGGTGAGCTCCCAAAGAAACCGTCTCTAAGCAGCGGAGTTCCCTTCCCCCAGAGCCACTCCACGGGGAGGCATGTAAGCTGCCACCTTCAAAAAATGCCTGCAGGGCTCCTGGCTCTTCTTGGCAACCCTCGCTTCATCTTCTGCCCCCAAAGCAATGCGGTGGGGATGGGAGAAAGGGGGAATGATATCAGACTTCTTCATCAAGCACACCAACTTGTGGCCACAGGACTGACTTGACTTGACCAGTGACACCCAAGTAGATAAGCTTGCTAACACTCCCATTGACCATCAGAGGTCAAATGAGTGGTATAAATTTTTTAATTTACTCTTTCTACAGACTTTTGTTGGATATCTAGTGCTGAACCACACACTAGACAAGGTCACTGCCCTTACCAAGCCTACATTCTAGTAGGAGACAGACAAAACATAATTAAGCACATAAGTAAACAAAATCTCATTTTCCCAAACTCTTATGGCTAGAGTCTCCTATGGCTCAGTCCCGGGACCACTTCTCTTCTCTGTCTACAACCACTGATGACTTCCATATCTCCATCTCCAGCCCAGGTGTCTCCCCTAAACTCACATCCAAATGGCTGCTCAATATATCCAGTTATATATATAATCTTTATTAAATTTAACATACTCAAAACTGAACTCCTAATCTTCCCCTCTCCAATCCCAAACTTGCACCTACATAAGTTCCTCATCTCAACGTGATCCTTCCAGTTGCTCAGGACTAAAATCCTGAACTCATCCTTGACTCCTTTCTTTTTATCACACCCATATCCAATTTGTCAGTAAGTCTTACTGGGTCTATCTACAAAATATTTTCAGAATCCAGCCACTTCTTTCAAATTTGCCACTAAAATTCTGAACCAAGTCACCACCTTCTCTCATCTGGATCATTGCAATGGTTTCCTAAATGGTAAGAGCACTCCTGTAGGAGCAGTCAGTCCTCAACTTAGCAGCCAGAGGGATCCTAGAGAGTGGTGTCACATCTTAGGAATGGCCTGGGCATAACAGTCACTCACAGGTGGTCAGGCAAACTAGGAGGGTCTAGGACCTAGCACTAAATCCATCATACAGGGCAGAATAGACCCAGTGAGAAAGTGTTCCTGCTATAGGCACAAACATAAAAGATTCTGTCTAGAGAACACGCGAACTCCTGATCTCAGAGCACAGCAATCTCTGACAAGTTCAAACAATAGCAAGCAAAGAAAGTCCAAGACAGAGATAAAGGATGTTCCAGGAGAAAGAAAGGTACAGTAATGGAGACACTTGCTCAGTGATTCTCAGCAAGCAGGAAAGCATCATAGAGAGGGAATGGGTCTTATAGAAAACCATTAGCCTACCTGAGATCAGAGCCCAAGCCTCTGTCCTTCAGGAAATCCTCCTAGTCTCTTTGATATTGATTTACTCCAACTCTGAAAGGAACTCAAAATTCCCTTCTCCACCTCTGTCCCAAGGAGAAATAATCTAGATTGAGACTATCAGACCAAGGTGATGGGGAAGGATGGGATGCAGGAAAAAGTAAAAGGCTGACATCTGAAATTCAGACACTCCTCTTGTGGGAAATCGAGGCCTTTTCTTTAAGGTAGCTATCTGTACCTTCTCTACTCTCTGCCATCCAAGAGGGCCGATATAGTAAAATGGGCCCAGGATTTTCCCACACACATACCCTTTCCCACACCCTAAGAAAAGTAAACAGAAGCAATGGAGGAGCCAAGGGGAAAAAAGCATGGGCAGAAAAACTTGGGCCTGCATACAAAGGACTCTATTACTCGTATGTGATCTAACTTGACTTACTAGAACCTGAGTTTCCACATAGGGGGTTAGGGCCAAATCTCTGTAATAGTAAAAAATGGTGCATACTTGTGGGTTATAGAGTCAGCATACATCTCCCTACAGAACATGTCAGGGTGGTAGGTAGTTTGGAATTCTGGCTAACACTTCTGGAGTTACAAGTAAGGTTTGCAGTTTAGGGAATGCCTGCCAGCCAACCTCATTAGTAAACTAGACAATGAGAAATGGGTCTGTGGTCTCTTATTATCTGACAGTCAACACCACACCCATTTGCATTGGTTTAAACTTCTCTCTGTAGCCCCAAATGCAAATACGTGACTACCAGAGCCCACAGCTACCAGGATTCTGTCTCTACCACATCCACTCCCAACACCATCCACAGAGCAAACTCTATGTCATATTTCTCCTGCTCTCAGCAATAAGATTCACCACCATCTTCCCTGCCCCCAACCCCTTCCCATCCATTAATCTTCTACTCTATACTTCTTAGATTGTCCAGAGTGACAGTGTGTGGTCAATACCACCTTATCCAGAAACTGCCTTAAAATCCTCATATCTTGCAAATCTTAGTGAGGAGGAGATTGTATTTGGCAGCAGCTTGTTCTGTTTTCTCTCAAATCCCCGCTATAGCTTCCTTGGAGATATCTGATTAACTCCCACACTGGTTGATAACTAATTAGTGAGCCCTGGCACTGCCTCCATACTGGAAGCCCTGATGAAGCAGTGCTCTGCTTGTTGGGATAGGAAGTCCACAAGACTGGGCTGCAGGAGGCAGGAAGCTGCAAGAGTGCCCATTTCCCAAGGCCTGTCATATCCAGCAAGCTCTTCTGGACACACATGCTCCTGCAGACAGCTGTAATTATTTCCCTAGAGGGGTAATACATTTCTAAAACACCTTACATGTATTTGTGTGTGTGTAGGTGCATGCCGGCATACCACAGGGAAAGGTTTGACACCAGCAATTGGCATCACTACCAATCCTGTCTGATGTAATCATACTGCATTGGGAAGTATCCAGGCTACAAACAATTATGGAATAAAATTTCTTCACATAGACTTGGCCCAGGACAGAGGTCACCAAAACAGAGGGAAACAGCCTAGCTAGCCACTTCTAAATTATATGCTAACACTAGTCTAGATATAGAGAAAGCCTTAAAACTCACAAATTCAGAAAAAAAAAAATTCTGAACAAACAGAAGCACGTCAATCAGATGTCTGTTTGGGAAAAAATTTTTAGATTGCCTGAGACTTTCTATGTACTGCTCTTTAGAAGTGAGTGTAGTCTTGAGAGACAAACAAATGATAAACTCCAAATATACCTATTTCATCACTTTTTAACAATTTTCTTTTTAAATATCTATGCATAACAAGCATAAAAATAATATGGCCAGGACTTTGTCTTTGCTATTTTCTATAAAAAGGGCCTTTTTAGCCTCCAAAAATATCAGTCAAAACTTAAAAAAAAACAAAAAAAAACAGTTGACTTCAATTTCCAGCAATGTGGCAGATGAGTTAGCTGAGTAAATTCCTATTACCAAATATTCAGACATACCAGATAAAGTAAAATAAATATCCTTTAAATGCATGGCTGATTTCATAAAAAGCAAGGAAAATCTCTAGAGGCAAAAAGCAAAAAGGGAGTTGAAAATTAGAATGGTAAGTGGTTTGACGCTGTGGCTGCACATGGAGCATTTGCTGGCCTTCATTAAAAGAAAAACAAAGAAGCATGAGTTTGAGTAAGCATGTAGAGACAAGAGACAAAGCCTTGAGCCTGAATTAGATGGGAAGCTAGACTTGAAAAGAGCATGATCTTGGAAGCTATGATCTCAGTAAAAGTGGACTAGGAAATAAAATCTGTCCATGCATCTACCTGGGCTCATCTAGCAGGGCCTGGGATCTAGGTAGCCAAAGAAACATCTTCTAAAGAATTTATAATTACAGGCCAGCCCTAACCTATCTGCATAGTTTCAGCACCTCACAATTGAAAAAGTAACGTAATATTGTAATCATTTTCGTTCAATTCTAAATAATTTCTAATTTCCTTGGTGATTTCCTTGACCTATGGGTGTTTTAGAACTGTGGGTTTTAATTTCCAAATATTTGAAATATTTCTAGCTTTCAAAGAGCCATTCTTGATTTCTAGCTTTATTCCACTGTGGCCCAAGTAAATGTTTTATATAATTTCAATTCTTTTAAATTTGTTAAAAGTTATTTCGTGGTCCAAAATATAGACCATAATCTTGATTACTATTCCATTTGCGCTTGAAAAGGATGTGTCTTCTACTGTTTGGAGATGGAGTACTATAGAAATGTCAATTAGGTGATGCTGGTTGATAGGGTGTTCAGGTCTTCTCTATCCTTAATAATTTTCTATTTGTTCAATCAATTCCTGAGAGATACTATAGAACTGTTTAATATAATTATGGAGTTGTCTCTCTTTTCAGTTCTATTAGTTTTTGCTTCATATATTTTGAAGCTCATGGTAGGCAGCCTCTAAAATGGTACCCAGTGACTCTCACTGTCTGGTATCCATGCTTTTTATAACCCCCCCTCCTCTGAAGCTAGTGACTTGCTTCTAAGGAATAGAATAAGGAAAAAGTGGTTGTATACGACTTCCAAAATTAGGTTACAAAAAGACAGTGCCTTCTGTCTCACTTGCATACTCTCACTCTCTCTTACTTGCTCTGAGGGAAGCCAGCTGCATACTTTGAGCTGCCCTGTTGAGAGGCACATATGGCAAGAAATGGAGGGAAGACTTTAGGGGTCAATGAGGAACTGAGGCCCTCAGTCCAAGAGCTGTTGAGAAACCAAATCCTGTCAACAACTATTTGAGTGAGCTTGGAATGAATTAGCTCTCAGTCAAGCCTTCAGATGGGACTGCAGCCCCAGGGATACCTTAATTGGAGGCTGAGAGAGACTCTAAAGCAGAAGCACCCAGCTAAGCCATATCCATATTCTTGCCCCACAGAAACTGTGAGATACTAAATATTTGTTGTTGTAAGATGCTAAGTTCTGTGGTGATTTGTTACACCACAATAGATAACAGAAGTACTTGCTGTCAGTGAATAGAATATGGCCAAGGTCATGGGATGTCACCTCTGAGATTAGGTTACAAAGAGACTTTGGCTTCTGTCTTGGTTATTCTTTCTCTCTTGCTCTGAGGAAACTAGTTGCCATGTCAGGAAATGCCCTATGGAGAGATTCATGTGTCAAGGAACTAAAGAAGGCCTTCAGCCCACATCCAGGGAAGAGAGGGTCTCTCTTCATGCTTTGGCTCCTTTCTCTGCAGTAAACTATAACCACGTTTTACTTGACATATTAGCTTCAGGGTAGGATATCATGTGGACATGTCTTTGTTGTTCTAATTCTGAGCCAGTCTTAGGCAGGCACAGGGCCCCTGGGTCTTGGGGGAGGGGCCTTCTGGTGATCCTACCCTACTTCCAGCTGCAGGACATTTCTAGTGCTCCGCATTCACCAGGTGTGACTGCCTGTTTTTGTTTGCCAAAGCTGTTGGAATGCAATATACCAGCAATGATTTGGCTTTTACAATGGGGATTTATTAGTTTACAAATTTACAGTACTAAGACCATAAAAATGTCCCAACTAAGGCATCAACAGAATAATACATTCTCTGAAAAAAGTCTGCTGGCATCCAGGGTTCCTCTGTCTGCTAGCAAGGAAGGTCAGCATCTGCTGGTCCTTCAGTCCTGGGTCTTGTTCAGCTACTGGTTCAGTGGCCTCCTCTCTCAGCACCTCTGGGGGCTTTATTCTCTCTAAGCCCTCTCCAAACTTCTCTGGGTGGTTCTCTCTAAGTTCTCACTTCTTTTTCTGTCCTTTATCCTCTCATAAAGGACGCAAGTAAAGGATTAAGACCCATCTTGAATTGGGTTGGCCGCATCTCAATTGAAGCAACCTAATCAAAAGGTCCCATCTGCAATAGATCTGTACCCACAGGAATGGATTAAAAGAACATGGCTTTTTCTAGGGTACATATAGCTTCAAACCAGCACTCAACCCTCTGGACCCTGAAAAGACATGTTCTTTCCATATGAAAAAATATTCATTTCATCGTAATATCACAAAAGCTTAAATTATTTCAGTAACAATAAATAAGTACAACATCTCATCCAAATCAGTTATAGGTGTGGTCTGTCCTAAGGCAAAATTATCCTCTAGCTGTGAACCTGTGAAACTTAGAACAAGTTATTTGCTTCCAAAATACAAAGGGGGGACAACATAGGATAAATGTTCCCATTTCCATAGGGAGACATTGGAAGGAAAACTGTTCACTCCCAAACAGTTGCCTGCTGGGCAAACTTCATTAGATTTCTGGGTCTGAGAGTCATATATAGTATGATATTTTATCCTTGGGGTTTGAGAAAGCAGCAGCCCCATCTTTCTAAAGGCTAGCATAGCAACCCTGCTCTCTCCAAACACTGAGATGAGGGTCCAACATCTCCAAATATTGGGGAGATTGCCATCTTCTTAGCCCCACCCTCTTTAAGCATCTGGGTGGCAGCCAAACTCTCTACCATCTCCTGGACACAGACTCAGCCCCATCAGAACAGTGGGGTGGTGGCCAAGCTCTCCTCAATCCCCAGGGAATGTGCTCCACCCTCTCTGAGGCCTGGAGCAACAGCACTTGTCCTAAACAATGGGGAGGAAAGTCTGCCCTCTGCAAACTCCAGGGCAAACATACCCTTACCACATGCATGGGTGGGTCTGCTCTCCTGGGCCGAGGTTGCTTGGCTCAAGACCTCAGCTTCCATGATTCTCCCTTCAAAGTCATTTTTCTTTCAATCTGTCCCTTTTCTGTCCCTTTTAGTCCAGGCTGGCAGAGGTTCCATTTAAATAGATCCTGCAATGAACTTGTTGGTTTCACATGCAGCACATAGAGGACCCAGCCATCAGACAATAGAACTTCCCACAAATCCTTTCCAAGCTTGACTTGCACTGAAGTTGCTAACTGGTTCTTCCATGTTTGGTTAAATCCTCACATGGGGCACTAGCCTCTGGGGTCTCATTTTCTGAGAGGCCATAATTTTCCAAACCATCAATTTCTGGTTTCTTTGTACCAAGAGTTCAGTTCTCAGCTGATCCCCTTTCCTCTCACATTTTACTATAAGCTCCAAGGAGAAGCCAGGCTGCATTTTCCACATTTAGTTTGGAAATTTCCTCAGCTATATATCCAAGCTCATCATTTTAAAATTCTACCTTTCATCCAACACAAGTACTCAATTTTCTACCACTTTAAAACAAGAGTCACCTTTCTTCCAGTTTGCAATGATACAGTTGTCATTTCTATCTAAGGCCTCATCAAAAGTACTTTTAGTGTCCATGTTTCTATCAACAGTCTTCAAAGCAATCTAGGCCTTTTCTATCAAGTTCTTCCCAATTCTTCCAGAATCTTCCCTTTATCCATTTATAAAGCTGTTCCAGCATTCTTGGTATTTGCAAATCACAGCACTCCACTTCTGGTACCAAAATCTGTTTTGGTCTGCTAAAGCTGCCAGAATGCAATATAACAGCAATGGGTTGGCTTTTACAATGGAGATTTATTAGTTTATAAATTTACAGTTCTATGACCATGAAAATGTCCCAATTAAGGCATCAACAGGACAATACCTTCTCTGAAAAAAGGTTGCTGGCATCCAGGGTTCCTCTGTCAACTATCAAGGCACACAGCCAGTGTCTGTTGGTCCATTGCTCCTGGGTCTTGTTCAGATCCTGGTTCCAGTGGCCTCCTCTCTCAGCTCCTCTGGGGGCTTTTTTTCTTTCTAAGCTCAATCCAGACTTCTCTGGGTATTTCTGTCTGAGCTCTCTTTTCTTTTTCTGTCCTTTATTCTCTCATAAAGGACTTGAGTAAAGGATTAAGACCCATCTTGAATTGGGTTGGTTACATCTCAATTGAAACAACCTAATCAAAAGGTCCCACCCACAATAGGTCTGCACCCACAGAAATGGATTAAAAGAATACTGCCTTAAAAAAAAAAAAAAAAAGAACATGGCCTTTTCTGGAGTACAAAATATCTCCAAAACAGCAGTGCTCTTCTCCAGATTTAGAAGGTTTTTCCTCTTTCCTTTCCTACCAATTCCTTAAAAGTGACAGTTTGCTGCTTTTCTCCCATTAGTCTTCGGCTTTTGTTAGATATGAGAAGTAGGAAAAAGGAACTGAACAGGGTTACATGCCTTTCCAAAAGTGCCTGCTGTTCCCCTCCCCAAGGTTTGCATCAAAAGTCATGTAGATCTTTCTTAGGATCTTTGCTCTGTTCCCAGTATTTCTTGTGTGCAGTTGATGAAGGGGAGTGGGGGAGCCTTTGGAAAAGAGTCTGCCAATGGTTATAAATCTTCCTAGTACGTCCTAGAGGTTCTGATATGCTTACACTAGTCCACACTTGGCCATTAGCAATTAAACATATTAGTATAATTCTTCTTATTAGCTTCTGTTAAGATAATAAAAATATAAGCCATAGAAGAAAATATTTGCAAATCACTTACCTGGTGTGCCAGTTTGAATCTGTTGTGTACCCCCAGAAAAGCCATATCCTTTAATTCTCATTCAATATTGCTAGGTGGAATCATTTTTATTGTTTCCATGGAGATATGATCCACCCAATTGTGGTTGGTGCCTTTTGATTAGATGGTTTCCATGGAGATGTGTTTCCACCCTTTCAAGATGGGGTCACTTCCTGGAGCCCTTTAAGAAGGAGCCATTTTGGAAAAAGCTTGAAAGACATGAAAGCCACCAAGACTGACACAGCCAACAGAATGGACAGAGTCCCAGGGAAATCATTGAAGAAAAAGGTAACAGACATCACCATATGCCTGTCCAGCTGAGTGAGAAATCATGAACATCATCAGCCTTCTTGAACCAAGGTATATTTCCCTAGATGCCTTAGATTGAACATTTTTATAACCTTGCTATAATGTCAATATGTTCATAGCCTTAGAGCTGTAAACTTGCAACTTAATAAATTCCCTTTTCAAAAGTGGTTCATTTTCTGGTATATTGCATTCTGGAAGCTTGCAAACTAGAACACCTGGTAAAGGATGTATATCCAGAATATATAAAGAACTCTCAAAACTCAACAATAAGCAAATAAACTCAATTTTTTAAAAATCCGCAAAAGATTTAAACAGACAAGTCACAAAAAAAATTATATAGCTGGCAAATAAGCATATGAAAAGATGCTTAATATCATCAGTCACTATGGAAATGCAAATTAAAACTAAAATGCACTACTGTTTACCTATTACATAGGAAAAAACTGACTATACTAAGTGCTTACAAGGATGCAAAAACCTGGAATTATTACACATTGTTGGTGGGAATGTAAAATAGTTTAGCCACTTTGAGCAACAGTTTGGTATTTTCTTATTAAGCTAAATATACTCTTTTCGTATTTTATTTATTTTGTATTATCAAACCAAAACAACATACAAACATGAACATTTTTAACATACAAACATTCCGTGTATGGTGTACAATCAATGGCTCACAATATCATCACATATT
>PVIY010001590.1:0-143311 GCA_004026745.1 Myrmecophaga tridactyla
CTAAAGAGGATCTGTTACCTTCAGAGGGCACTGGAAAGAAGAAAATACCAACTTGTGGGCAGCCTCTATCCTCTGGAGGAGACTGGAAGTAGCAGACAATGGTGTCAAAGATTGACAAGAGCACCAGTGAGTACAGTCACAAGCGGCACTTACTGGCCCTCCTTAGGGACTCTAAGAGAGATGTAAGAATGGGGAGTGGGTTTTATCTGGCAGCTGGAATCTGAATCTATCAATAAGTGGATCTGGGGGCTATTTTAAATGATTGGGCCTAGAAAATATCAGTAGGTTTCTACTCATGTATATGCCACTGGAGATTTCTAGTGACAATTATAAAAGGGAACTGTTAGAAAAAGCCCAGAAATCTTTTAGCATTGTGATTTTGTGTTTTATTATAAATGTGACCCTATTTATATTCATCAACCATCAAAGCCTGAGGCACACATAAAACACATAGTACAGAGCATGGCACATAATAAGCAGGTAAGAAACAGTTGCTGATATTATTATTATTATTAATCCATTAAACCTAGCTCAGCCCATATTTACCATAATTGTGAACATAGTAGGAACTCAATTAAAATGTGTTAAATAAATGAAGAGAAAGCCTCCTAGGATACCCCTGAGATTTGTATAGCTCTTCTGCAGAAGTCTAAAGTTCTAAAATTGCTGCACAGAAAGTAAAAAAAGAAAATGAATTCAGAATGCATGAAAATTACAAATGTGGGAACATCCAGTGCCGACGTTCCATTTCATGATTGTTTTCTCCTTGATTTCCACCAGCATTATCCTAATGCAACTGTTATTTCCCCACTTTTACTGCCAGTGACATTCTGTAAGTGGGACCACCACAGCCATCATCCTGGCGCTGCTTCTCTGCTGGTACAGGTAGAACTTTGCTGAGCTGCTGTAAGGCTGTAGAATCAGGAGTGGTTCTCCCACTTGGATGCTTCTAACCATGAGATGTGATGAAGCTCCCACCAAGCGCAAAGCTATGGATGGCTTCTACCTGATAATTTAGGGCCCCTTCACCAGTAAATCATCAGGCAAAGAAATATGATACCCTACTGGCAGCCGTGAATTAGGAATGCATTCCCCATAGTCAGGGACCTAGTACAGTCAAAGTGCTGGCTGAGTTTGATCATAAACTAAAATAGGTGGTAGAGTAGAGAGCTAATTAATGACAGTTTCAGCCTGTACAAATTATATCAGTGCAATGGGTACTGTAGTTTGTACCACTAACTTTCCTAATTGTCCTTTTTTAGAAATTGTGACAGGTTAGCATCTTTAAGAATCTGCAACAAGACTAAGGACTGAGTGAATTTAATTTGGGTCATGAGTGGTGCAGAGTGTGGCCTGTCAGCAGACTGTTCATATCTCTGTGGCCTTGACTCTCCATATATGTCAATGGCTTCTTACTGCAAACACTTACCTGTGTCCTGCCTAAGTATTTTAGTGGTAGAAATGTACTTGGCTTGTGTGTAGGACAAGCTGGAAATAACTGGGAGTTAATGTCCCAGGGAGCAACCTTCAGCCAATTGTGGATGGGAGTTGGTGGAGAAATGATTGCTGGGTTGTTGGATTGGGGTGGGGGGACCCCTGTGTGGGGCAGTAAACAAAAATTGGATAATCATAATTTTAATGGCTACTGCCGACTCAGTGCTTAGCATGTGCCCTATACTAGGGGCTTTTATATATATACATAAAAAAGAATAGGGCATTAAAAAAAAAAAGATGCAGATGCACCTTTTATTACAGTATTAGTATTAGGTATTAGAGAAGAGAATTGAATAATGGAACTAATTCCCCAAACCACCTCCTCTCCATCTGAGTGTCTTCTTGGAGGCATAGACTTATTTCAAATTAATCAAATATTCTCCACAGACTGCAATGGAGGACTTCTTTGTTTAGATACTTCAAATTGAAAGTAAAGGCAAGACAATCTGACAATGATATGTTTCAAATACTGAGAACTACAGTCACAGCAAAACCAGACTAGAAGTTCTCTTACTCCCTCCTTGCCATTAAAAAAAAAAACACGAAAAAATCACTATCTTCAAAGCAATTTTTTAAAATAATGGATTTTCAGCTCCAGTAAAATAGGGAAAGATTATGTTTCCTGAATTTATAGAGACTTTTCCTTAGCTATTGGGATACTAAACAACATTTAGGTGGTTTCTGGATCTATTTTTGAGTAGTATTGTATTCAGAACTATGAATGTCTGTCTGGGCTTATACCTCAACTAACTTCAACTTGAAAATTTTGTTTGCAGAAAAATATAATAGTAACAGATTTCCAAGAATAATATTTAATTGGGCTGTATCACAAATAGTAATCCACATAATATAGTGGGGAAGTTGATAGAATCTTGTATGTTTTGTTTCTCGACACTTGGTATGAATTTGTTTGTTTAATACTTAGTTTCTCTGAAAATAACTAGGCTGTGTCCTTGCTGGTTCACTGTTATATTTTCAGTCTTTATCATAGAGCCAGTCACATGGTGCTATATAATGCCTAGGTGATGGATGGTTGTTAATTGAAATAAAACCAAACATTTCTTCAAGAACTGGTTTTGAGGAAACCCAGCCTAAAACAGATAGGAAAGCAAGTCAGAGTCCCTGACCTCCTATTTACTTCTATCTAGTAGGGGGAAAGTAATACTACAATTGCATAATAATTGTAAAATTGTGATTGTGACAAGGACTTCAAAGAAAGGCACACTGTATATGGAAATGAATAAAAGGGGGATTTGGCAAGTGTGTGTGTATGTGTGTGTGTGTGTGTTGGAGTCAGGAAGAGTTTCTCCTGCTGACAAAGTAGGATTTGAACTGAGAATTGAAAGAAGATGGAGTGACATAGGGAGAGGGTTCCATGTGAAGGAATCACACACAAGGGCCCACAGAAGAAAGGAGCATGGTGGAGAGACTAAAATAAGGCCAGTGTGGCTGATCTTGAAAATGATGGAATGCTCAGTGGGAAATGAAGCCAGGGAGATAGATAGGACCTGCAGTGCTTCCTTGTGTTGTATTGGTCCGGAGGGTTATGGGACGCTGTGGGGATGGTCTAATCAAGGGGATTATATTGTTTGCCTCAATGCCTTGTGGTGAAGACATGAGGAGTCGCTGGAAGGATATTTGGTGATGTAGGAGTCTAGGCGAGGTCTTTTTCTAGTATCTTCACTTAGACTTGTTTGGTTTCTAGGATTCAAATCATGGCTCTAACACTTACTCATTGAATGACCTTGGGCAAGTTACTTAACCCTGCCATGATTTGGTTTTCTTATTTGTAAAATAATGATAACCATATATTATGACAGTGATTATAACATAGTAAGCACAATCTAGTGTTAGCTTTATTATTATTAATGTTATCATTATCTTCCAACATGTAATAGAGAAAGCTGATTTTCCTATGAGTTAACGTCTAGGTTGTTTAGTTTTGTTTTGATGCACACAACTTCTGGTTTAATAGCTAGTATTAGTGGAAGATAGTGTCACTTAATGGTACATACTGCAAATTCTCATGTCAGAAAGTCTCTATTAAAATCTGGGTGTCAGTGCTTACCAGTTAAATACTTCGCCCACGTTTCCTCACTTTTATTATGGGAGAGGGGTAATAGTAGTATTTACTCGTTGGGTTATTATAGGAGGAAATGAATTGCTATCCATCAACTGCTGGTCGATGCGACCCTTAGTAAGCTTTATAGAAATAGAAAGTATTATGATAAATAGTAATTATCATCTCTTCCAGTCATCATTCTCACTAGTTTATTCTTTCATTGTGGTCCTGTTACAGCATTTAACTAAGGATCTAAAATGGTACTTTGAAGTAATTTTTACTTTTGTAAAAGCTCTTAATGTTAAAATCCTTGCAGAAATGTTACTAATTTTACTACTTTACTGCAAGTTTTACATTTTATACTAGTTTGGTGTCTTTATATGTTGAATACCGCTTATCTACTATTACACTACTATTGCAATAAAATCCTCATCAAAATGAGTCTTACTCTGTAGCTCTATAACTAAAATGACCACTCTGAAGTGAATGGCATTGTCCAATTGCTGAACCATCCCAGATATTTTTCTTCTTTGACTTGAATGATTTCTTCGTCATTATTATAGCAAAATACCATGTATTTTTTCAGAAGCATGAATCTGTGTTCTTATACAAGTCTCTTTGAAGGCTGGATTCTGATGTTTCATGAAGTAGAAGAAAAACATGTTTTTTATTTGTAATTTGTGTGAAAAAAATGACACTCCTATAAAATTTGTAATGAAGACATTAAATTTTTTTACAGGACTTCCTATTTATTGAAAGTGTGTGGCATATATATATATATACATATATATATGTTTAACACTAGTGTGATATTGAGATATTGAGAAACTCTCTTATCTTGGAAACAATTAGGACAGTCCTTCCTGTTTTTTTGTTTTTGTCCTGTTTCTCTGTAAATATACTTATTATTTCTTTCAACATAGGTTATTTAAGTTTCTTTAATGATCTGATGAGTGTCTCAAATTTAGATAAATGACATATCAAGTTGAAAATTGTATCTAAATTGATCTCTGCTCTACTTAATAAACATACATTTTAATATACTTTTCCTTCAAGTTACAAAACTCTCCCTATCATAGTTGATTAAGACATTTTTCTTACTCCACTCAAATTTGCTGCTTCCAATGTAGACTTCTAAAATAGATTGATTCTGTTTTTACTGTTTGATAGTTTCTGAAACCTCAGTTGGAACTTTTGTCTGTGACACTTCACTGAAAATACTTTGCGAATAGTATTGGGGTTTTTTTTTTGTTGCTGTTTATAATAACACTGCATAATGATTACTTTAATGTTCTCTCACCTTGTATCTATGTTACCTCAAATCCTCAACAATGCAAGTACTACAAAATGCATAGTAACAACTCTTAAAATGCTTAAACACATTAAACTCTCTGCTTTTGGAATTATCTCTTATTTTCAGTGAACAGGTGCGATGGAAAGCCCTATGACTGTAAGTACTGCCACAGAATCTACCCTTAGGCACTAATGAGTGCAGAACCATCACCTTTACTGTGAGGTTTCTTGGGTCTGTCCAGTCCATACATATAAACGAATATTAAAAGAAGAAAAATTATGAGTCTATGAGTCTTTTAAGTAAACTTTAAAACGTCAATATATGTAAATACGTTGGGTGGGCATTGGCAATTGCGCTAAAAAGCATTTTCAAATATGAAATGCAGAAAATCTCATTCCAAATCAGTATTAACAGATGAACTTTGGCAATCAATTTTGATTATAGGGAACTAACTTGTACCTCAAGTAGGTACAATGTTATCCGCCCCCACCCCCGCAAAGAAAAGACTTTCTTTTCATTATTAGACCCGTATTATAAAAAATGTACTCAATTACTAGTATTATATTTTGAATTTCATAAAAAATCTTGTGAAAACATATTTTCTCTCTTGTCATAAAAGTACCTACATGATATCTTTGAGTTTGCCTTTTGTCTTATAAAGCCTGAAATATTTACTAAATGTTCCTTTACAGAAATAGTGCACTGATCCCAACTTAAGGAAATCACCTTGGATGTAGAAAGGGGAATGGATTGTAGAGTGATGAGGACGCGGGTTAGGACATGACCGCAGCAGCCCAGGAGAGAGAGGATGGAGTCTAGAAATGGACAGGTGAGTCAGCAAGCCTAGAAGGGGATTGCTGAGCCTTTTCTGTGCCCCACAGGCCAGAGTGGGTGAGGGGTGGGAGCTAGGTTCCCCTGACCGTGAAAGCATTTCTAAAGTAACTACTAATGGAAATTGGAGTTGATAATAATACATTGATTGAGACTTTTTATCAAGTACTATTATAAAAGTATTACATGCATTAGCTTATTTAATCTTTATAAGTGACCCTATTTGATAGAGTTGTTTTCAAACCTCTATTATGGATGAGGTACCAGAAGTTCAGAGAGATTATGAAAATTGTCCAGTGTTGTGGAGACAGTCAGTGGAGGACCTGGGATTTGAACTCCAGCAGTCTGGCTCAAGGGCCCAGGTTATTTCCACAATGTGTCTTTTGTAAGAAGGGAGGCAGCTGTCACATGTCCTAGAGCAATGCTGACACTATGCCTGCTACTCTGTCATCCCCCCCATTAGACCAGGGGAGAAAGGAATTGGGAAGAGATGGCAGGATGGACAGAAAGGACAGATGTGAGAAAAATCTTTCTTGGTACCCTAAGAATGGGTGGGTCAGGGGTTCTGGTACCGTGTGAGGACCCTAATGCAGAGAGCCACCTGCTGAGGTAGGGATCCAAATAACAAGAGGCAGAAGGTGGGGGAGGGGGGGTGTTAGGCTGGAGAGTATTCCTTACATCAGCTGCCGTGCTCTGTGTAGTTTTCCAGTAATTTTTCCAAAGAACCCACACATATGCCCTTTGGAAGGGCCGGTGCTGGGACACCTGGCATTCAGAGGGCAGTGAAAGCAAGAGACGTCTTTAGCAGCAACAGATATTTGAAAAAAACAGTTTTTCCTTTCCTCTACGATGTTTCTTATCCCATTCCACCTTCATCCTGAAGGAGATGAAGTGTGAGTGAAATTGCAGGTGTGTGTGTGCAGGGACGAAGGCTGGGACAGAATGAGGACACGAGGAGGGAAAGTTAAGACCAGGCTCTTTCTCACTTCGGTTCCTTCACACCGAGTCTGAGCCTACTTAGGCAGAAAGAAAATTCAAGTTTCTCTACTACAGAAGCATCATGTTCTCAGACAAAGTGGACCAATTTCTTTGTGGAATAATGCCAATAAATAGATGTGATTGATAATACAGAGATGCTGCAAAAGTATTTCATAAAACAAATAGTGACAGAACGTATTAATGTAGTACTATTGACTTTGTCATATTGTATAAATGTTCCGCACAAATAAATTTAGCATAATTTAAAAACTCTTAAATGAAAAACTGGTGGCTCTACTCACTGTGTACAATGCCATTCCCCCATCTCTGCTCCCGGTTTTTATCTGCAATAAGCCTAAAGCAAAATGAAATAGACCCTGGAATCAAAAAACCAGCAGACCTAGCCTGACCAATAAGAAAGAGCCGTTCATCTTAGCATTCAGAAGAAATGTCTGTATTTGTGTAGGACTTGGATTTCTATTATTGTTATTGCAGTTGTTCATGCTGCTATTAATATTATTATATCATTTTATTTATTTGCCAAGTGTGGTAGTTAGATTCAGGTGTTGTCTTGGCTAGGTGAAGGTGCCTAGTTCTATTGCTGTGGACATGAGCCAATGGCATTTGAACCTCATCTGTTGCTGATTACATCTGCAGTCGGCTAGGAGGCATGCCTGCTGCAATGAATGATGTTTGACTTAATTGGCTGGTGCTTAAATGAGAGAGCTCATCATAGCAAAGCCAAAGCAGCTTAGCATACCTCATCTCAGCACTCACAGCTCAGCCCAGGCCTTTGGAGATGCAGAAAGGAATAACCCTGGGAAAAGCTGTTGGAACCCAGAGGCCTGGAGAGAAGGCCAGCAGAGACCATCCTGTGCCTTCCCACATAAGAAAGAACCTCAGTTGAAAGTTAGCTGCCTTTCCTCTGAAAAACTAACAAAATAAATCCCCTTTTATTAAAAGCCAATCCATCTCTGGTGTGTTGCATTCCGGTAGCTAGCAAACTAGAGCACCAAGGAAGCATTATCATTAATAAAACTGGAAAATTGGAATTGTCCTCTTAAGATCCCCAAACTTAAACTTATTCTCAAATTCCATCTACTCAGTAATATAAAAATATTGTAGACTACATTCATTCATTAATTCAACAATATTTCATTAAATGCCTGTTATATACCAGACTCTGTCTTAGACACTGGAGAGTCATCAGAGAAGAAAATAAACAAAATTCCTTTCCCTCATTACATTAGTTTCCTAGGACATTTTAACAAATTAGAACAAACTGGATGCTTAAAACAATGGAAATGTATTCTCTCAGTTCTGGAGGCTAGAAGTCTGAAATCATGGTGTTAGCAGTACTGGTTCTTACTGGAGTCTCGAAGGGAAAATCTGTTCCATTCTTCTTAAATAACTTCTGAAAGTTGCTGGTCATTTCTGGCATCACTTGACGTGTAGACGGAGCCTTCTAATCTTTGTCTGTATCTTCACATGGCATTTCCCCTGTGTGTTGTTTGTATCCAATTTTTGTATTCTCAGACATTGGGTCATTGCACATTCTGAAGTGGTACAACCCCAACTTAACTTGACCACACCTTCAAAGGCCCTGTTTCCAAATAAGGTCATTTTCATAGGTTCTGCAGGTTAGGATTTGGACATATGTTTTGTAGGGACACCGTTCGACCCACAGCGTTTATACAGCTCATATTCACTGTCTATGTATGTTTTGCAGCAGAGATAGGGAAGAGACAGATAATAAAAAATATATAATGTGTATATAATATATTGTTGGACCTATAACATGTAGAAATGTAATACACTTGTCAGTAACAGCACAGAGGAAGTGGGCGTGAGCAAAGCAAGTGGGAGCAAAGCTATAATGGGCTAAGGAAATAACCCTGGATGGTAACTTGAATCCACAAATGAAGACAACTAGAAATAATAAAGGAGAAGGTTAGTATAGCAAAAGCTATAAACATATAATTGCTCTACTTTTGTCTCCCAGTTTCTTTAAAAGACATAAAATTGCATAAAGTAGTAATTATAACAATGGATTGTTCAGTTTCTAGATTCAATGTTATTATTTATTTTGGGGGTATTTGTAATATTTATAAATGTAATATATATATAAGTCATACCATGAAATGAGGGAAAAGAGAATAGATATGTATCAAAGTATCATTTGTATATCTCATTTGAACAATTAGTATTTATTTGAAGTTGTTTCTTATAAGTTAAGCTGCACATGGTAAGCCATAGAGCAAGCACTAAGAAAATAACTAAAAATATATAGTGAAAAAAAATCATTTGAGAAATTAAAATGCTACTTTAAAAATACTTAATTCAAAAGAAAGAAGTAAAGGAGGAAAAGAAGACAAAACAGACATGAGACATATAGAAAACAAGAAGTAAAATAACAGACCTAAGTCAACTATGTCAATAGTAACATTAAATGTGAATGGGTTAAACATCCCAATAAAAAGGCAGAGTTATCAGGCTGGATAAAAAAAATGAGATCCAGTTATACACTGTCTTAAAGACACACATCTTGGATTCAAAGATGCAAACGTATTAAAAGTAAAAGGATGGAAAAGGATATATTATGCAAAAAGGAACCACAAAGTAAGCTGTAGTAGTTATACTAATGCCAGACAAAATAGGCTTGAAAACAAAAAATATTACTAGAGATAATGAGAGACATTTAATCATAACAAAAGGGTCAATCTATCAAAAATAGATAATAATTATAAGCATCTATTCTTCTAATAAAAGAACACCAAAATACATGAAACAAAACAAAATACACGAAGAAATGAAGGGAGGAAGTAGTCAAGTCTGTAAGGGTAGTCAGAAAAATTTGATACCCACTTTCAATAATGGATGCAACAACTAGACAGAAGAGCAACAAGGAAATATAAGAAAAAAACTTCAAATCAGCTAGATGGACCTAACAGTTATCTGTAAAACATTCTACCCAATAACAGCAGAATACACGTTCTTCTCAAGTTTTGTACAATAAATCTCCATAAATTTCAAAGGATTGAAATTAGGCAAAGCATATTCTCCAATAACAGGGTAATGACATTACAACTTAGTAATAAAAAGATAGATATACCAATTAAAAAATGGGTAAAATGTCTGAATAGACTTTGCTCCAAGGAAGATAAACAAGTGGTCAATGAACTCGTGAAAAGATGCTCAACATGATTAGTCACTGAGCAAATGCAAATCAAAACTATGCTGATATACCATCCTACTAGGATAGATAAAAAAAGTTCAATAAAACAATTGCTGCTAAGAATATGGAGAAATTGGGACCCTCCTATACTAATGGTGGGAATGCAAAAGGGGCAGCACCTTTGGAAAACAGTTTGGGCTGTTCTTCAAATGGTTAAATATAGAGTTACCATAGGGTCCAGTAATTCTACTTCTAGGTATATTCCTAAGAGAAATGAAAATGTTTATCCATGCAAAATCTTGCACATTAGTGTTTACAACATAATAAATGAATTTATTTATATTAAATGCATAGAATAGGCAAATCTATAGAAACAGAAAGTAAGTTAGTAGTTACTTAGGTAAGGGGATATGGGGGTAGGGATAACAGCTGAAGAGTATAGGGTTTCATTTGACTCTGATGATATACACATATCTGTGAATATACTAAAAGCTATTACATTATACCATTTAAATGGGTGGTTGCATGGTATGTGAATTATATTTCAATAAAGACATAAAGAATTAAAAAACAAGATTGAGAGATAGGAAATGTGTGGAGAAATAGTTTGCAACTTTAAATAAGATTTTTTCCAGGTACTATACAGCATCTATTTTTCCAGATACTATACAGTACTATAAACATCTAATCACCTAATAGATGTGCAAACTTACTTTGCACATGGCAAACACCAAAAAAAAAGGCTATTTGTTTTTTATTTGTTGGGGAAATCACAGTATGGGCATCCTTTTATTCAGGATGAGCACATGTAATTTGAAATGAACAATGCATAAAGAGACAGGGTAGACTATTTAAAGTTAAGCATTTCTGCACCTTGGTCTTTAATGTTTTCCAGAAAAGCAGTAAAAGCATTTCACTAGGGGTGGATGCCTTCATGGTGTTTGTATATAAGAAGGGTTTAGAATAGAAGACTGAAGTCAGGATAGGTTTATGTGCATTCTAGTTTTCAAAATTACCTATATATCAAGCTGTTGATCGATCCATCCATCCATCCTTCCTTTCATCCAAAAAACATTTCAGTAGTATTGTGTTCCAGGGACTTTAAGAGCTAGAAAATGTATAAAGATGTTTATGGTCTAGGATGTGAAACCAGCTAATAGGGTTAATTATTATGTTATAGAGATTTAATTTGATGCTCATTATACTATTTAAGGAAACTGTCTGTAAATCTTATTTGATGTCAGTATAAAAATGCAAACAATGCCCTGGAAAGTGAATTAATAGACCTTCTTAGAAGTAGCATGCATAAGATCTTTATTCTAATGCTAAAGGTCATGATCCAGGACAGACATCTATAGAAAGTTTCATAATGTGAGATGTATTTTAAAAATAAAACTAAAAAGGCCAATAAAAGGAATTATTTGTTTAAATATTTTTAGACAGTATTAATATAAAAGAAAATTCTAATCATTGGCATGATAAAAATAATATTTGAATAGAAATCATTTTATACTATTTAGAGAAATTTTCAAGATGGCCCTTCATATTTTCAGATTGCTGTGTTATAATCATTGTGTCCTTGTTATCTTTTTAAAATTATATATTTCAATTATATATTAAGTATTATATATTAAATAGCATAAATACAACTTTAAATGAGTACACCCTCTTTATAAATATTCAAACATTCAGATAAAAATTCCATTTAACCTTTACCTAATCCTAGTTAAATCTTGAGTAGTAGCCATCTTTATTAGTTTGACATTTTACATCCATTTATTTTATTTATGTGCATATAAGGAGTATGCAGTTTTATTTTGGGTAACTAGTTTGAAACTAAAAGGCACCATAATGTGAATATTGTTCTACAACTTGCATTTGTACTATATAATACGCCCTTGGAGATCTTTTCCATGCCTGTAAGTATAGATAGGCTTCATTATTTTTAAGAGCTGCACAGTATTCCACTGTATTCTCTTTCATAAATATTTCTTTTTTGGTGGGCATTTAGGTTGTTTCCTATTTTTAATGTCACTGTCAATGGCACAGTGGATGTACATGCCTTCTTCTGCACACATATAAGCATTTCTTCAGGGAAAATATTGAAGAATACAATTACTGGTAGGGTAGTCATATTTTAATTTATAATATTACAACAAATTATCCCCTAAAAGGGGTGCGACAATTTACACCCCTATGAGTTCTGTATGACAGAATCAAATTTCTCAATAACTCACCAAAACTTAGTGGGAACAAAATTTTAAATCTTTCTATAATCTTCTAAGATTTTTTATTCATTTGTATGAGGCACCTTTATCTATTCTGAAAAGTAACCTTTTCCCTCCTTAATTATGAAGATTTAAAATCCATTCTCCCCATCTCTTATCTTTTCTGGATATTAAGTTTCTTCTTTGTTACATACATTGAAAATATATTCTCCAATTTGTAGCTATTTTTTGCTGATTTCTAAGTTTTAAAGTTTTGGTGTAGCCAAAATTATCTTCCCTTTATGACTTCTGTGCTTTATATGTTGTTTCAAAAAAGCCTCTTTTATCCCAAAGATCTAAGTATAGTTTCCTATCTTTCTTATAGTGCATTTACCATTTTGACTTTTACCTTTATATCTGTAATCCATGTGGAATTGTTTCCAAGTGGCATTGGATAGGGATTCAACTTCATTTTTTTCTCTCCCAATTTATTAACTATTCTAGTCCCTTCTCATTGAGTTGCTTTAGTACCATGTCAATTATTGCATAATCATCCACATGAATTTGCTGGACTCTATTCTGCTACAATCATGCATTTATCTCTTCATACATCGGTACCATAGTGTTTTAATTCCCATTTCCTTCTGACTTTACAGTGCCTACCACTCTGCATGTTAATATTTAACAAACTAAATACCATGTTTCCAAGAAGGGAACCTGGCATATGGTAGGAGTTAAGTTGACATTTATTGAGTTTTTTTTAAAAAAATTCTTGAGTTGCCTTCAGCAGACTGAAAAAGTAATATATTTGACGATAAGATAAATTGGTTTCTCACTTTTTCCTCTCCTCCAGCCTCTCATTTTTGCAATTTTGGCATTGAAGGAAACCCATTTCATTAATCCCCTCCTAAGTGGAGAAGCTAGCATGGGCAGCTGCATCTTGTATTTATAAATAACTATGTTTACAGAAAGTCTTAGAGGACTAGAGCCCCCAGTAACCCTTATGAAGGAGGGTTTACAAAGGTAATTATTCCTTTTGATTATTTTCATATATCTTTATGAAAACTTTACAGTTTAACATGTTAACTAATATAATGTAAGCTAATTAAATTGAAAAAATGTATTCCACAAGCATTGCTTTCTAAATGTTTTATTGGTGATTTTAAAATTTAAAAAGTGGATATTAAACAGAGAATACGCAGCGTGAAATCATGAAATAATCAAATTAAAATAAGATTTAAAACTTACTTTCTACTAAAGGAGTTGATTTTATTAATAAGAATATTGCTAAAAGAAGTCCTAAAAGAGTAAAAAACAAAAGAAAGCCTAAGTAGGGCAGGGTCTTGCAATAATATACCACACTGATAGTTAGACCATTAAGTCATTTCTCATTGCTGAGAAAGAGGTAACTGATTTTTGTTATTAATTGTAATCCTTTTCTTCAAAGCTCTCTGGCTGTAGGGCAGAATAAAAAGCAATATTCTTTTCAATGTTTCTAAAAAAGCACATTAGAATGATTTACTGCTTAAATAAATTAGTTAATGCAGAACAACATTTTCCCTCTTGTATTCATATGAGCTTTTCCTCATATTATTCGAGGAACTGATTTTTACCTGTTTTTCCTTTACATCCCATGTCCTTTCTGATTGGGCTAAAAGAATGAATTTGGTATTTTTACATCATCATCCTTAGAAACAACAGCTATAGGTAATATATTATTGACCATTATAATTCATCAGTCATTACAGACAACAGAAGTTTGAATGTGAGTAGGTGCCCAAGTGCAGTATTCCAGGGAGCTAAGAGAGTCCAGAGTCTGTGTGGCTGGGATTCAGGGGAAGGGAAAAGCTGGTCTTGATGTTTTTCATGCTAAAATCATCTGCTATGGTCTTTGGGATGTTTATTCTTAATCATTTGCCAGGTCTAACTACAGATGAATGCTTTACACCACTCGGAAATGTAGATGTGAATTTGTGTGAAACTGATAAACCACATTTGCTTTGGTTCTACTTTTGTGCTCATTCACATATTCTGTAAGATTTTATATTTAGGTCTTTAAAAAATGGGGAAACTTTTCATTGAAATACATTTCTCAGGTATAAAAAAAATATTTTTTCTTGAAAATCAAATTGTTTCAAAATATGTTTATACCCTAAATTGATCCTATTTAGTGTTGGGGATGGAGGTGGAGTAAAATCTTATGTACATATGTTGGTTCATGTTCCTGCCATCTAAGTCATTTTAACTCCACAATGGTATTAGATATTATTGAAACCTTTAAAAATTCATAATCAAATTTTATTTCAAATACTGATTAAAGGTAGAATCTGTAAAGAATGCACCTACTTAGCCCTATTTACAAATACTTTTTTTAAATCTAAATTTTCCTATAGATTTAGCAAAACTAATGGCTCACCAAAGTCTTTCCAAGAGATTATATCTTTTTATTTATTTTAATGCAATTTTATTGAGATAAACTCACATATCATATAATCATCCGAAGTGTACAATCAGTGGTTCACAGTATCATCATATTGTTGTGCATTCATCACCACAATCAAGTTTTGAACATTTTCATTACTCCGAAAAAACACAAATAAGAATAAAAATAAAAATTAAAAAAGAACACTGAAGATATCCCATGCCCCTTATACCCCCCCATTATTTATTTATTTATTGTCCTTATTTTTTACTCATTTGTCTATATACTGATAAAGGGAGTGTCAGCCACAAGGTTTTCATAATCGCACAGTCACACTATAAAAGCCCTATAGTTATACAATCGTATTCAAGAACCAAAGTTACTGGATAAAGTTCAACAGTTTCAGGTATTTCCTTGTAGCTATTCTAATCCACTAACAACTAAAATGGGGTTTCTATATAGTATATGAAAATAACCTCCAGAATGACCTCTTGACTCTATTTGAACTTTCTCAGCCATTGAAATTTTATTTTGTTTCATTTCTCTTCCCCCATTTAGTCAAGAAGGCTTTCTCACTACTATGATGCCAGGGCCAGACTCACCCCTGGGAGTTATGTCCCACATAGTGGGGAGGGCAGGGAGTTTGCTTCTCAAGTGGCTTCAAGAGAGAGACCATATCTGAGTAACAGAAGAGGTTCTCTGCTGACTCTTAGGTGTCATTATAAGTAAGCTTAGCTTCTCCTTTGCGGGAATTCATTTCATAAAGGCAAGTCCTGAGATCGAGGCTATTAAATTGGTAGTACCCAGTGCTTGTGAGATCATCAGGAATTCCCCATATGGGGAAGTTTAATATTTACACATTTTCCCCCAGTCCCTCAAGGGGACTTTGCAAATACTTTTCTGTTCTCTGCCCAAACTACTCTGGGATATATTGGGGTATCATGTTATCCTGTACAAATGAACAAGATCTCTCTCCTTATTCAGGGTTCCCTGTAATTATGATGTTCTACATTAAATTAGATAGTATGCTACCAAAAATATAAATTTTGCACCAAATAAACAACCTCTTCCTTTGGTGTACACACAAGTTGAAATTTTAAAACACAGTCAATATCATCATTTACCCTTCAGCCTGATTTACCTTAGTCCTAACCAGAGCCAAGAGATTATCATAATTACAAGAGGGCATATATTCTTATATATAGCATATCACTTGAAACATCAAGCTCCTTAGGGAATCAAGCATATTATTCAATAATCAGAATTAGAGTCCAATATTAGAGGAAATTAGAAGTAGATAAGTAACTTCTTCTACCTTCTAAGTAATATTTGGTCTATGATTCTGAGAAATCCCTTTATCTTCCTACTGGCAACTAATACTGATATTAAAACTTTATCTATAGCCTAAATAAATTTCAAAAGCTACTATAAATAGAAAGATAAAAGAAAGGATAAATACCTAACAAATCTTTACATTTATTATTTAAAATACCTACCATTTCAGTACTTGATTCCTTTTACCATTTAATAATATAATCCACTAGGAGATAACCCACACTTCTTGATTATGATTAAGGTAACCACATGAATAATTAAGAACTGTGTATAGGTTATTTTAACTACCTACAGAAATACGTTCAAAATATAGTGTAAAGATTTACTCCATGAACACATTTGCTCAAACCTTTTAGCTCAAATACTTTTGAGCTAAAAAGTTAGTCATTGGAGAAAACCACATTTTCAAAGGAAAGACTCACTTCTCTGTGAGCATTCTAGAGTAAGGAATAAAAAAGTTTTGCTGAGGGGGCAAGCTTTGGCTGATTATGAGCTAATTGGATAACTGAATGAACAACACTGGAGATATTAAAAATATTTTTACTACTTAAATTTAAATATCAAAAAGATATACTCCTTCTTATGCCAGGCCATATACAGTTTAAACTCTATTAAATTAATCCACCTACTGGAAAGTAGTTTAAAACAAATAATTTTTCCAAACATGGCAGAATCTTCTATTTTGGTGAAAATAGTTCAATATCTTCATGAGTAGTCTAATAATTGTTTTGTTATATTGAAACATTTTGACATTATAGAAGTAGAGGCTTAAGTAAAAAGACTTGGTCATGTATACCGTAAGTTTACCTAATTTGAGGCTGTAACTGTCTGGATGCTTTGCTAAGTGATTAGTATTTATTCCAGGGGTGAAGAGAAACTGCTGAAAATATTTAAGCATGGTAGTAAACAATCAGATCTGTATCTTAGAAACAGAATGTTATTGTTTGTCTTTAAAAGACTGTGTGACCTTTATAAAGAGCCCATAAATACCCAACTGTTGATTTGGACTAAGCAGTTGGGTACTGCAACCTAGGGATAATTGGGCTGATCCGGAATCATTCCTGAAAGAACACAAATCTCAGCACATGCATAGTGGAAGTCTTTATTGTAAGTCATGAATTTGTAATTGTAGTTTGTCAATCACTTATGAAATTTAGCTTGGGTCATTTCCCCTAATCCAGAGCACCTTATCAAGTGAGCTCTATTTTATCAAGTGAGCTGATAAAATAAAGCTTCTGAATTTTCCAAATAATGGGATCTCTCCTGGACTGTTCCTTGGTGAGGCCTTATCTGAGTAGCAAACCATCTGATCTCTCATGCTAAAGCATGAATAAGAAGTTGTTCATTTAGTCAGGGCCTTTTAGGCACTGAAGATTCAGCAATGAATAAAACTGACCAAGTGCTTGTGTTCATGGAATTTATGTTCTAATATTAGGTGCTAGGAGACAGCTCGATAAGCAAATGTGTAACTAAATGTATAAAGAGTGTGGTGATTATAAAGTCCTATGAATATAAAATATTTCAGAGTAAGGGGCTAGACTGTGATAGGGTAGAGTTATTTTGTGTACAAACCCAGCAGGAAGCTGGGCCAAAACATTTGATGAGTTTTTCTTTTGTTGCACTAATATAAAAGTGAGAAGGGATTTTTTTTTTTACTTAAAATCCCATCTTTCAATGAATAAATTCTAAATAAATTTCTCTCTCAACTAAATGCTTAACACTGAGTTAATATTATACAATATTAGTTCTAAAAGAGTCCTTGAAAATCTTTTAGTTTAATTCTTTTTTAATAATCAGAAAATGAAAGCTCATAAAGGTAAAATCTCCTGTGCTAGGTTAAACAGATAGTTGATAGTACACCTAGGTCTTGAAGCTCAGGTTTTTTCTCATTTGTTGTCAAGAAAAGGAGGAAGGTGATAGAAGAACCTAACTGGTGTTTCCATTGATCACAGTGAAGTTCTGATGAACAGGAGTGAAGGCCACTTAGCTTATTGAAGATTATCAAGGATGACAGATCAGGACAGAGATTATTTATATAGTTCCTTTGTTAGTCTATTTTGGAGCAAAAAAAAAATTGCTAAGATTTGGAAGAAAAATTATAAGGCCATATTTGAAACCACACAAAGACAATATAATCAAATAATAAATAGAAATAAAAGTGAGGGAATGTCATTGTCTAATTAAGTGAACACTTTTAGTCAATTCCAAAGATATTGTTTAGCTTTGCTCTTTGCACTGTTGCCTATATAAAGGTAATTTATTAATTTAGCCCAGGGAAAGGAAGAGCTCAAAATATAGACTCAACTAATTCAATTCTTGTGACACTTAAAATTAATCTCATGACTACTTGACTAAGAAACAATTCGATTAGTCAGGTCTTCTGTGTTCTCTGAGCAGTGTCTGGCAAAGCAGAGGAAAGCATGATTTTGAAGCCTAAGCCCCAGGATTCACCTGGTTCTTCCATCTACCGCTCAGTACCAAAGTGACTTTAACCATGACACCAGCCTTCTTTAAGACTGTTTTCTGTTCCTTAAAAAGTGGCCACTAATTCCTTCCTTACAGCTCTGTAGAGAAGATCAAATAGATAATGTGCTTAAAAGCATACTGTAAACTAGGGAAGCATATGTTAAACTGGCTAAACAAATACTACTGTTCTAGTTTGCTAGCTGCTGGAGTGCAATATACCAGAAATGGAATGGCTTTTAAAAAGGGGAGTTTAATAAGCTGCTAGTTTACAGTTCTAAGGCTGAGAAAATGTCCTAATTAAAACAAGTCTATAGAAATGTCCAATCAAAGGCATCCAGGGAAAGATACCTTGGTTCAAGAAGGCCGATGAACTTCAGGATTTCTCTCTCAAGTGAGAAGGCACATGGTGAACACGGTCAGGATTTCTCTCTTGGCTGGAAGGGCACGTGGCAAACATGGCATCATCTGCTAGCTTTCTCTCCTGGCTTCCTGTTTCATGAAGCTCCCTGGGAGGCATTCTCTTTCTTCATCTCCAAAGCACTGGCTGGTGGACTCTCTGCTTCATGGTGCTGCAGCATTCTCTGCTCTCTCTGAATCTCCCACTTTCTTCAAAATGTTTCCTTTTCTATAGGATTCCAGTAAAGTAATCAAGACCCACCCAAATGGGTCTTGCCTCCACCCCATCCAGTTTAACAGCCACTCTTGATGAAATCACATCTCCAGGGAGATGATCTAATTACAGTTTCAAACATACAATGCTGATTAAGGATTAGAAGAAATGGCTGCCTTTACAAAATGGGATTAGGATTGAAACATGGCTTTTCTAGGGTACATACATCATTTCAAACCAGCACATAGTCATTCATTAAGCATAAGGGTTTATTAAATCCATACAGAAGTCAACTTAGCTAAAGGGATCCTCTGACCTACACTAGCATTTCACTAGTTTCTTAATTGTCTCAACTTCAAGACCACAGTCCAAGGAGTAGACCACCTCTGGTAAAAATTGTGACGTTAGAGAAGTTTGTTTCCACTTTCTCTCAAACCATTTTCTTGTTTCATTTTCCTTCTCAGAGCCTATAAACTGGACATAGGACGCAGGAATTCCTGCCTAAGATTGCTATAAAGATGGCAAACAAAATGTGGAATTCTTTTTAAAGAGTGCTTCAGAAATGCAAAATATATTGTTACTCTCTATTTCAAATGCTCTCATTTTTTACAGATGAAAATCTCTTGTACACCCATGTTTAGTAAGTGCTACACAGTAATTTGAGATTGTCTCACACCTCCTACCTTCTGAGGGGGGGAAATAGATTTGCCTGATTTCCTTTGCTTGTTTGTAAACCTCTTACCCAGTAAGCTTTCCTCATTTTCTTGGGATGGTAATTTGTGCTGTTTCTAGACTCCCCTGTGGTTTTTTACAAATTATTATTATTACTGAGCTTTCTAATGCAGGCAGTTTCTGATTTTCATCTCGGTGCTCTCAGATGCTTAGAAAATAAGCAGTCTTAGGTTAAACAATATCTCAAATTAAGTAAATTCAGATACGATTTTAGATTATAAATTTGTAGAAAAAGTTTGCATGTAAGTTCTGCTTCTTTGATGCAATCTGAAAATAGTTTATCTAAAAACTCTTATAAATAGGTGAATGTTTGATCCAATTTAGTCCTCGATAACATGATAGTATAATTAAAGAAAACAAATGATTGTTTCAAATCACTCTAATTCTTTCTTATTATATGGACGCTTCAAACATGTATAAATTAGACTTTAGAATGCTCTCAAGGAAACAAGTCTGGAAAAGTCATAGTGCAGGGATGTTGTCTTATACTTCTTTGTATTAAGCACATTCCATGTATGTAGTAATTACTCAATAAATTCTTGTTGACTTTAAATGAATAGAAAGAATGGGAAAATACTTTGGTAGTTGGGAATGGGAGCACATACCAGAAATAAAAGTAATGCACAGGTCTGAAAGTAAATCTTAAATACACTAGATATATGGGCCATGTGAAGACTCAAGGAGAACTTTGGTCTGAACCAAAGTTCAGTTTATTTAATCAGTACTGTATTCATTAGGGAAAGTAGAATATGAAAGATTTATTCAGGAAAGCTAGCAGAGCCCACATGTCAGTAGAAGCAGGACCCAAGGCATTCCAGCCAGAGTAAGAAGAGGGAATGTGGCTAGGAAAATCTTGAGAGATGGTTGGCAATAAGAAGGTCCTAACAACAAAGACTCATCAAAGATGATGGGTCTTAACCACAAAGTTAGTGCACAGCAGGGGGAAACATAATGACAAATTGTATGTGTCAATTTTTTCCTATTTGGACATCTCCTTGGTCAGAGGCATCTTCATTCTGGGATGAATTCTGATAGTCAAGGCAGAGTAAGCCATCCTGTAGGGGTACAATGCCAGAGCAGGGTCTAGAGAACTGAAACTAAGACTGGAATACAAACCTTGGAATTAAAGGTTGGCCTTAGGACAGATGCAAATGGAAGAAAGAACATAAGAAAGATGTTTTATGCTTTCTAAAGCTTAAGCTTACCAGAGGCAAATAGTTTAACATTTCAGACTTCACAGGATACACATTTTTAAAGAGAGTTCCTACCATATAGTATAATTTGGTACCAGTGAGAATACTTCTATTTTCCTTGAGAAATTATTATTTCTTTATCCTAAAACTCTCATAAAGGTAAAGTGTTGGACATACAAAAGAGAATAGGACTACCTTTAAAAAAAAAAGTATAATTCACAGAGTTATGGAATGACTGTACTTACTGGCATATGCAAAGACCCGGAGAAGGACATAGCCAATCAGAAATGAAATTGGAGAGAAAGCAATTAGGAGGCTCTTGACTTACCTAGAACTTCGAAGTGTTGAAAATATGGCATCAGAGGTAACATTTGCATAAGAGAGCACTACAGATTTAATCTAATTTATATCATGAAAAGTCATGATTTCTCTGATTATTTATTTAAATGAAATACCATTTGAATGAATAATGGAATAAGTTCTGCTCTAGGTCAACAAATTAGTTGTCTAAACAGATCAAGAAATGGAAGACATTGCTGATATTTTATTTTTTTATACTATGCTTTCTTTCCCATACATAAAACAATTATATATTTAAAATGCATTGCTTTTGATGGTCATGCAACTCTTCAAAGAAATTATTTGGTTTCTTTAGAATCAGAAATATATATGTTTAATCATAAGGTATTGAATATCAGAAATTTGTAATGTAATTGAATGTCATTTTTGTTAGAATGGAAAATGTTTTGATTAGTACAAGATACAATTAATTCAGTTATTACGCATTTGATAAGGTTAACTCATGCTTTTGAATATTAAGCATCTTAAATGTCCAACATATATTTCCTAACATAGCCTCTCCTGAAATGAATGCAAAAATGCACCCCTTAATGGGGCATTGTAGTGAATAGAATAAAAAAAATTACTTTCTGATGTCGTCTTTATATTATTACAATTGTTCTCTGAAGAAAACTCAAAGGGAGTAATTAATGTGACTCTGAAATGTTAGCTGTTATTTATATTTGCCTATGCTAACACACTGTGGGGAGAACAACTTATATTTCCTACATTGAAAGGACATAGGCAATACAACTAATTGATTTGTGCCATGAAGCTACCCATAAAGTACAATCTTAATGATAGAAAAAAAATCAAATTCCACACTGGTGTCAAGCAGCAACAGAAAAATAAATGAATGGACTGTACTAAGGGGTCCAAAACTAGATTTTGTATATTTGAAATTAATATGGCACTCAGAATAGATAGGGAAAAGGATGAGTGATTCTTACCTCATATTAAGCAATAGATTAAAAATATATAGTATATTTTAAAAGGCTATTTAAAAAGTAAGAAATAAAATATAGGAGAATATTTTGTAATATTCCAGTAAGAAAGTCTTTCTAAGTCAAGCAGAGTTAGGAGCCACAGAGGCAAAACTGATGTATTTTACTACATAAATTAAAAATGCCTTTATGGAAACCATAAAGCAAAGAAAATAAAATGTAAAGACAGATTGGGATAAAATATGTACACTATACAAGACCAAAGGAAAATATTCATAAATAAGAATTTCTACAAAATTAGGTTGAAGAGCAGTAAAAGATCAGTAAAAGACGCCGATGATAGAAATGCAGGCTGTAGAGTTTGTAAGTGGTTAATAAACACTATTTAGAAAGATATCATGAGCTTTTCAATGGAGACTAAAATTAGATACATATTCTAACTGTGCTTTACTTTTTTAATGCTTAAGGATTTCTTCTTATCATGTGCTTTCCGGTAAGAAACCGTATCTTAAACATTACTATTCTGATATATACCTTGACAGGTATAAGATATCTGCTTCCTTAAAACTGGATTCATATGTTATTTTTGTTCCTTATTACAGAAGGATGTTTAAAAATTGAATTTTCATAAACCTGCTATTATAAAATATCTATTTATAGGGAGGCAACTGGCAGAGTTACCATAGAAACTGAAAAACAGCAATCAGTTCAGAAACCATGAAAGTGTAAGTAAAGATATGAGTATTATGAATAGAAGAAATTAAAACACGAAACTCCTCATAATTATTAGAAAAAATGCAAAATATATTTTTTCATGGGATAATAAAAGGAAAAGCAGTTTACAATTAGGTATGTATACCCACAAGTAAATTGTGCAAATGTGATGAAGCCAAGCATGTTCTCATTTTAAGATGCTGTCAGAAAATCAGTTATTTTAAGAAAATTGAGTAAATATAAAACTCCAGTGTACTTCAGGAGACCTATATTTTAAGGTAAACAGATATGATTCCTCTGTCTAAATTCTGAATAATAGACTTATCTGAAATTCAATGCCCCAAAACGCCTTGATTTGGCAGATATTTTAACCCAAACCCATTCCTTCTAGAACTACCATGTCATAAACTTGCTGTTGAATCTACTGGGTGAGATTGAGGAAGAGACCAGCGCTGTAATAGATGTCCGTTCCAGTAGTAAAATCCCTGGTGGGTTAATTGCATAGGTATTTTCAGCTGGTGAATTTAGAGCACTAAAGTAATTGGTACTGAACTCATGATCGTGACTCACTGCAGTAAGAATTACAGCTCATTCTGTTGGGAAAGGAATTTAGTTTTCTTTTTTAAAAAATATGTTTTAATTTGTAAAAAGCGAAACAAAAGAAAGCAAACCTTCCACTTATAAATGGTTTCATGAAGGCAATTCTCTTACTGGTAGCTATTCGACACCATAAAATGGCAGTAATGTGAAAGGAACATCAAAGAGAGTCAAGATTCTTATGGTAGTTTGAATTGTGCACCCTATTTGAGTCATGTTCTTAATCTTAATCCTCTTTCCTGTGGGCGAGAACCTGCTGAAAATAGGACCACTTGGAGGTTTATTTTTAGCTATGGTGTGGCCCTGAATTGGGGGAGGGGGGAGTGTCTTACTCCAGATTATTCAAGACCTTATAAAGAGAAAACCACAGGTAGGAATGAGAAGCAGAAAGTCAGTGAGAATCTAGAGAAGGAAGGAGATGACATTGTCATGTGATGGGAAAGCCAAGGAACCTGCAGCCAGCACCACAGAACTCTAGTCTTTGGTGAGAAAGCAAGACTTCCCACCTCTTAAACCATGAGAAAATGAATTACCATTGTTGAAACCAAAACATTTGTAGTATTTGTGATACAGCTCAGGCAAACAAAGACAATCCTCTGTTCTAATAAATCAATGTGAGTTAGACACTAAGTTCTGAAGCAACTTGCATTTTAATCTCATGTAAGCCAATATGACTAACTATTTTTTTCTTAAACAACAAAGGAAGTTTATAATTTACTGGGGGAATACAAGGTAATTCATATTTTTATGAATATTCTCTTGTTTAATTAAATGCCTTTCAAAAGTTGGCTTGCAAATACCAGTTGCGACGTGTTTGCTTTCCCATATGTCTACCAAATGAAAAGGGAAATGATTTGTGTGTAAGAAAATACATCTTTAATTATAGAGGGTATCTCCAGTGGTATAGAGTAGGAGGGTTATGACTCCATATAGACTTGTTCAGCTGCAGAAACAATGCATTCCATTCCCAAAGCATAATAACTCAGATAGCTATCACTAATTCAGGAAGCAATACGCTTCATGTCCCTGATTCAGAAGAGTTTTTTTAAGCTGTTGGGGGATTATACAGTAAATTACTGACCTCAAAATAATTCTCTTAATGACACCTTAAACTTGTTATGTGATTTAGAAAATGTAAACAGATCCCATTCATTTGAACACCTAAATAGTATGTAGTGAATATAAAAACTAACAGAATGGTACAAGTTATTTTAACTAAATTTGATGAGAAAAAGAACAGTGATTTGCCATCATGATGTAAATAAAAAATAATGAAAATATTTTGATGCTGTTTTTTGTTATTTGGAATATTAACGGAAATAAAACAGACATTCTGAGTGTGAATAAATTCTATGTGTGAAAAAGAAAAAAAAGTCAATTGTGATGGTAAGAAAAAAAATTTATTCCTTCTAGCCTCCAATGTTCTGGAGCAGTTAGAAAGGAAAATCTGAGAGATGGTAAGATAGCCCATGACAAACTCTAAGATTTATCTTGTAACTACTTGTTGAAGAGTGGTTTGAAAACTATTGCTTTTTTTCTGTTTTTGCTCTGTATATATGTTATATTATACAATTTAAAAAGTTAAAGAAAGAAATTGTTTTATTAAAAATATACATTCACACACAAAAATTCTATGTGTATGTCCCAATGAATTTTCACAAAGGGAGGCCACACATGTAAATAGCACACAAATTAAGTAATAGAACATTGCCAGCATCCCACTAAGTAGCTTCATGCTTTTACTAGTCTCTAGCCATTCCCTCCCAAGATTAAATATTATTCTGACTTCCACTTCTATGGTATACTTTTGCAAATTTTTGGAACTCATGTGAATGGAATAATTCTGTATAAAATATTTTATGGCTGCTGTTCCTTTTATGCAAGATTACATTTATGGGATTCTTCCACATTTTACATGCATTTGCAATTTTTTCATATTTCTTGTTTTATAGCATTCAATTGTGTGAATACACCAGAATTTATCCATTCTGCTGTTGACAGACATGAAGGTCACTTCCATGTGTTAGCTGCTTTAAATACTCTTGGACATGTTATTTGGTCAACATATGTAAGAATTTCTGTAGGGTATACAACAGGTGAATAGCCAGTCATAGCTATGCACATATTCAGCTTTAGCAGATATTGCCAAACAGTTCTCCAAAGTGGTTGCACCAATTTAAACTCCCACCAGCAGTATGAGAGTTCTGGTTTCTGCACCTCCTTGCAACTCTTGGCATTTGCTATCTTTTTCATTAAGCTATTCTGGTGGGTGTGTAGTGCAATCTCCTCGTGGTTTTTAATGAGCAGTTTCCTAAAATGTATTGAAATTGGAGACTTTTTCATATGCTTATCAGCCACTTGCATCTCCTTATTTGGGAAGGGCATAACAAAACAGTGATTGCTTCATGAGGAGAAACTGTAATCTGATCTATGTTTTAATGATTCTGCATTTTAAATAAATAACCCAGGAGATGATGATTCATGTTAACCTATGAAATCCATTGCACTAGGATGTGTTCACCATGAGAACAGGGATTGTTTTTACTCACCATTGTATTTCTGGTCTCTAGCACAGGTCCTTGGGTTTTGTATTGTAGATCATTGGTTTTGGGTTTTGCATCACCATGATCATTTTTTTGAACATTTGCATCTTTCCATCAAAAAAAATAAAAAAGAAAAAAAGAAAACTTGTACATACCATACCCCTTACCCCTCCATCTCATTACCACTAGTATTTCAATCTACTCAATTTATTTTAACCTTTGTTCCTTCTATTATTTATTTATTTTTTAATCCGTATTTTTAAATTCATCTATCCATACCCTGGATAAAAGCATCAGACACAAAGTTTTCACAATCACATAGTCACATTGTGAAAGCTATTTCATTATACAATCATCTTCACGAAACAAGGCTACTGGAACACAGCTCTATAGTTTTACAATTGGACATGGACAGAGAGAGGAAAGAACAATTCAAAGATAATTCTGAGGTTTCTAGAACATATCTGCTACTATTTTAATCTTTAAATTCCTCTTCAAAGATATAAGTAGAAGCTTTGAAATTTACATGAGAATTAAAGATTTTTCTAAAATATAATTTTTCCTTCAGGCCCTTAAAATATCATGTTTTGTGAAAAGTTGTTTGTAAGTTATCATTTTTTCCTAAAATGAATTATTTTACATCAATTCATCTTAAAAATTTACAACTATTTTACAAGTTCCTTATTAGTTTTTTTTTTGTTTGATTCTTTAGGCTCTCTGTCAAGAAGTTATCATGTTTTGTAGTTATATGTACCCCCGAAGTTAATATTCAAGGAGTCATTAGTTCGCATTGCCTTAATTTTATCCTAGGATACTTATGTTTTCTGCTTGTCTTTTACTATGAATTATTCATATTCAAATAGCTCCAATCCCAGTAAAAACTATAGTTAATTTTATGATTTAAAATATTTTTATTCTCAGAGGCCAAATAGTCCATGTTGACATATATTAAAAATTTGTAAATATTTATTACGTATGGAAGGTTTTTAGATTTAACTTTGAAAATGCAATGAAATTAGGTTAATGAGTTTCTTATAACATGCTATTGCTGTGAATTCTGCATATGTGGAGGCAATACTTAGCTCTAATAGATTTTTTTGCTGTTCGATTTTTCCCTATTGGAAACTGACCTCTTTCTCTTGCTCTCTCTTTTTATCATTTTAGAAACAGGTTACAGAAGCAATGTCCAAGGGAAAACATAAAATATTCATAGGCCCTACTTAGAGGCTTCACTTACTTTACAGGTGAATGTTTTCTCTTAAAGGCTACGCACACACAAGCACATACACGCACAGCATGTATTACTATATTACTAACAATTTAGTCTGCACAATCTGAAAGAATTCTCTCTGACTTGGTCACAAAGCACTTCCACAACGACCCTGAGATCTAACCAAGCATGGTAAGAAGTGGACAGAACAGGGATAACAGAGCTGAAAGGTATATGCTAAAATTATAATCTTTGTTCTGGAAAGGACTCCTAGATAAACTTCTGCTGTGCTCCCAGGTGTCTACTCCCAACCAAAAACATTAGCAAAAGATTAAAGATTCAGACTAGAGGGAGTAAGTCTTAATTGGACTGGTCATGTGTTTTGGGAAGAGGGGATTTATTTCCCCAAGAGTACACCTGAAAGACTCTGAATAAGCTTTCACATATATTTTTAAATGAAAAAGGAATTAACAATTTGTCTTACCTTATCTAAAAGATAAACTGAACTCATATTAGAGCAAGATGTCTGGTCAAAGTGTTTTGTTGAAAGGACCAACGATTTTTTGTTCTGCTACTGATAAGGAATTACATAGATTAAATTTTCTTTATGGGATTTTTTGCATGGGTAGGCTCTTGATGGGATTTTGATGAATTAAATTAATTGTTCCATCTTCTCTCCAAATTTAAATGACTCATCTAGCCTGAATGAGTGTCCATTTTTGAACCTGACTCTAACCAACAAGGGGAAATTTATGCATTTGCTTCTGGCAGGATTAGGGGAATATTACTCAGCTGTAACAGCATGAAGAAAGCAATATTGGACTACAATTAGTAAAGAGGGAAGATTGCAAGAAATTACAATGGAAGTATGGAAAGCACAGACAGATCTGTGACCCTGGGGTTGGGGCGGGGGGGGGGGGCGGTTAAAATTGAAGGAGAAGGCTGGCAATTAAGGCCTTAAAAGGTTTTTTGAGATTCTATTCAGTTCTAGACGGGATGCTGGGTCTTCTATATCCAGTTGGGGAATAGGCTGTAGAAAGAGGTAGCAGGTTCAGAAATACAGAGCAGATATGGTGTGAGGGCCAAGAAGAGTTGGGCTCATTTAACAACTACTACATCCAGTCCGCAGATGATGGGGCTTGGAGCAATAAGACCCTTGCAGAGCCATGTGAATTTTGGGGCAGGGCTTTAATCTTTGAGTGGTCTACATAGAGAAGAGTCACAGTTACCCAATATGTCCAAGAATAAGATGGATTTTCTTGAGGGAAGTAGAGGGAGGGGAGATCCTTAGGGCATGGTGAATTGTGGGAATATCACTCATGTGGGTCCCTTGGATTTATCTCAGCAGAAAGACATTCTACATCCCATTGATAAATCGGTGAAGGCTCTTGATATACTGATTCCTGAGCAGTTACTTTTTCATTAGTTCATAGAGAAAAGGATTGTCTGCTGATTGCCAGGCATTCATTATTAGCATCTGCAATGGAGGCTAGGCTTGTCACAATGACTAACATTCATGAATATCTACAGAAAAATAGTTTTAAAAATGCTGACATAAGGATCAATCTGAATAATGAAGGAATCCCTAAGACCAGCAGTTTATTACATAATTCAACATCAATTTGAAGTGAGAATATGGTCTGCCACAGCTTGTCATCTACAATACTTTATCATTTTAATTTGCATAGTAGCAAAGGGACTAATGTTGTACCTCATTAGGCTGTTTAAATATGATTGTACCAGCATATTGAAGAGTTAGTTTAGATTTTAGAATATTTTTGAGACATTAATTAAAACATTTTTTAAAGAATTGGGGAAATAAAAAAATGTGATAGATGACATTTTGTAAACGAAAGTTGTAAGAGCCATACCATCCTCAGTATAACCTGGAAAAATATATGTGTTAAAAAGACAGTCCTAGAATTTTTTTCTTTAAGATAAGAGGACAGTAAAGCTGTCCCCACAGAGTCTTTATACAAGGAGTGTTCAAAAAGAATAGCTCTGATTCAAACATTGGTCAGAAAAGGACCAATTTGGAACCCATGTTCTTGGGGAAACAAAAGCAAAATACAAATCCAAGAGGAAAGAAACGTGGTAAGCTAAAGACAAATGAAGGCTAAACTAAGGAAAACCATCATAAATAATATGAAAACTAATAAACATTTGTCCTAAAATAAAGTTAAAGTCCTTACAGTAAAGAAGAGGTATGAAAACTCAAAGAAGTGACGTAAGAAAACAGAAGAGGCTGAAAACCAAGGTAGCAGAGCTTAGAAAAGAAATTGAAAGTAAAAATAAAAATCTCAATAAAAATAAAATTCACATTAAAAGGAGAGGGAGGGTTGAGAGTAAATAGTCACCCAGTGAACGAATAAAGAGACTTATCTGCAACTCATTCTGATGGGAAAACCTCAAAGTGGTCCAAACTTAAATTTATTTGTGGGATACACCAAAGACCCTACAGATTCTCTTCCTAAAATCTCTCTTCCTAAAGTATTAATCTAGTACCTAAATAGAATAGCAAAGATCTAAGAAAATGTGCTTCTAAAAGATGAAAGAATGTATGGGATTAAACTAGCTCATGTAAATAGGCATGTATCAAGAGTCATGTACATTAAGGACTAGAAGCAAAATGAGAAACTGGAGCCATCAATGGTGGGCCTTTGTGAAGAGTTTAACTTTGGGGGTTCTTTTCTCTTTAATTATAGGAAAGTTTTTTTTAGCACAGAATTTAAATATTTTTATTTTCTATGTTTATAATCTTCTTTGGTTACTCTGATGCATTATGTCGATTTGCATATGGTAGTGTGAAGAACAAAAGGATGAAGCAGTAATGAGGATGCTGCTTTCCCCATATCTTCCTCCCCATTAAAACTTAAGTGGAAGGAACAGCATTGTATTTAAGCCGCTATGTATATCAATCTTCGCTGGTGACAGAGAAGTCAGCAGTGGGCCACAGTGATGTTAGCAGAGGCATATGTCAGTACTGAACAGAAACTTGTGGACAATTCAAGAATGAATCTGGGGGCGGGCCATGGTGGCTCAGCAGGCAAGAATGCTCACCTGCCATGCCAGAGGACCCGGGTTCGATTCCTGGTGCCTGCCCAAATTAAAAAAAAAAAAAAAGAATGAATCTGAGATAATCACCTACTTTATATCTTAAATACTAGAACATGTTTTAAAACAGACAAGAAAAATGACAGTGGGGTTATACATTTATAATCTTAATTACAAAAACAATTAGGAATAATTATTACCATCTTTTCATAAATGAGAAATTCTCAGAAAGAATAAGAGAGTTAGTTGTTCAAGGTCACAGGATTGCTGAATGATAGAGCCAGAATTGGAATAATCTGACTCCTTTTCTTCCCTCTTCACCTGAGGCAGTAACTTTCGGTATGCTTCACTCATCGATCTCTACGTTTCAGGATCTGAAGGTAAGGCATCTTCTGGGGAAATCAAATCAAGTGCTGGGCTTTATGAGAGCTCACGTAATAGCTATTATCAGAGAGATAAATGGCATTGCATCCAGTGAGACAGAGGGGAGAAAGGGCATGTTACCCTCAGGGGATGTGGAGGCTCTATAGGGATGCTTAGTTTCCACCACCTGGAGTTCAACTTCTCTTTTGGCTTATGTCATGATTGGGTTCATGTGTCAACTTGGCCAGGTGGTGGTACCTGTGTGTCTGGCTGGGAAAGTGCTGGCTATGAGGACATTTCATGGAATTAAATCATGATCCCATTGGCTGCATCCACAGCTGATTCCATTTGTAATCAGGCAAGGGGCGTGTCTTCTGCAATAAGCGATGCTCAATCTAATCACAGGAAGCCTTTCAAGGAGGATTCAGAAGAGACAGGCTCCCTTCCTGTTTCAGCTAGTGAGCCTCTCCTGTGGAGTTCGTCCAGACCCTCCTTTGGAATCGTCAGCTTCATAGCCTGCCCTGTGGGTTTTGGACTTTGCGTTCCCACGGTTACGTGAGACACTTTTATAAATTTTATATTTGTGAGTGTTTCATGTTGATTCTGTTTCTCTAGAGAACCCTGACTAATACAGCTTAGTTTCCCAGCTGTTAAAACAAATACCATACAGTGGGTTGGTTTACACAACGGGAATTTATTGGTTCATGGTTTTGAGGCTAGAGGTCTAAATTCAAGGTGTCAGCAAGGCAATGCTTTCTCCCCAGAGACTATGGCATTCTTGGTCCTTGGCTTTTATTTACATGGCAATGCTCATGGTGGCATCTTCTCCTTTCTCTTCAGGGTTCCATTGGCTTCTACCGTCTGTTTGTTCCCTGTGACTTTTCTCTTTCTGTGCTGAATTCCCTTTGTTTATAAGTACTTTAGCCGTATTGGGTTCAGGCCCTTCTTTACTCAGTGTGAACACACCTTGACTAGCATCTTTGAAGTTCCTGTGTGTACAAATGGGTTCACGCCCACAGGACCTGGCACTGGGACCTGAACATGCCTTTAGCGGAGGACATGATTCAATCCCTAATAAGAGTAGTAAGTCTTCCACTCTTGCTACGTCCCTGAAGGTGTTGCCATCCCTTATTGTTCTATTAACTGTGCTCTGTAAATCGTCCCTTCAGCCACACTCTCTTCAGTAAAACTCTGCCTGTCATCGATTTCTCACTGGCACCTTGACTAATACAGATTTCAATTTTCTTGAAATCTGTAGTTCTTGATTTATTTTTGGTATGTACAAACTTAAGGATATTCCCGTGACTATTCATTTAAAAATCACTTATTTAGGTACTGAGCAAATTCATCAATTCAGGAATTTATCTTTGAAGATTAATTGTTCAGAAATTTGAGACACATTCAACTATGCTGACTTTTACTATGGCAGTTAGATTTATGATAATATGGTTGAAAATCACTGTATCTTTTCCTTATCGTCTGCCTTAATTCTGTGTATGTGCAACAGTGTAGAGAACTGGCCTCAATTAGTTAACTGCAGATATTGGAATAAGAGATAATGGAAAGGCAATGCAAGGGTAGTTCAGTTGTAGAATTCTTGCCTGCCATACAGGAGACCTGGATTCATTTCCAGGTCCACGAACTTCCCAAAAAACAAACAAACAAGCAAAACAAACATTCAACAAATAGTGCTGCAATAATGGAATACTCACATGGAAAATTATGAAATGTGATCCCACCATACAGCATACAAAAAAAAAAAAAAGAGCGATAACGGACAGTTTGTGCTTCTATTTTTTTATTCAGACACGAAAATCATTAGCCCTTAAATTGCAGAAATAGTTACATGTAAGAAAATATGATACTACCTTGATTTTGAATTTGTTACTGACTTGCAGATGGCCTCCTTTCAGACTGGAATTCCTGTCTTATGATTTCTAATGGTTAAAGAGAATTTAAGAGAGGGGCATATTAATCAGGGTTCTCCAGGGTAACAGAACCAACAGAGATATCTATAAATATAAGATTTTATAAAAGTGTCTCATGCAGCTGTGGGGATGCATAAGTCTAAATTCAATAGGGTAGGCTATGAGCTGACAAGTCCAATGAACCCCTCCAGGAGAGGCTAGCTGGCAGAAATAGAGATGAAAGTTCTCTCTTCTGACTGCCAAAGTTGTCACCTCTCCCTTAAAAGTCTTTAACTGATTGGATTAAATTCACTCGATTGGATTCTCTCATCATGGAAGACACTCCCTTTAGCTGATCATAGGCGCAATCAGCCATAGGTGCAATAAACTGACTGATGATTTAAGTCCACAAAATGTCCTCACAGTAATGGTTAGGTCAGTGCTTGGCTTGACCAGACAACTGAACACCATCACCTGGTCAAGTTGAAACATGAACCTAAGCATCACAAGGGGTTACCACACCCATTGTTGTGTCCCAATTGTACCTTGGAACTTGCCATACTGAATGACATCTTTTGTCATTCATTCTTCTTTTTTTGTCATTATATTTTTCTTCTTCACCAGGCTTTGAGCTCTTTAAATGCAGAAATACTGTCTTATTCATATTTATAAACTTGAGATTCAGTGCTTGGTTGAAAATTGTTGATGGAGGAGTAAAAATAAAGAGAGGGCCAGAGAAAGTGCTCCAGGAGGCTTGGTTCCCCTGAAGTTTGTATGCAACAGAAGTTCCTTAATAAGCCCAGTAGAGAAATAGAAGGGAGTTGAGTTGAGGGCTGGGGCATCTGCTAGAGAGCATCTGTAGAATGGGGGGGGGGGTGAGGTGACTGCATACCAGGATTACAGAGCTCTACCTAGAACAGGATAAAAGATGTGGTTGAGACTCAAAAAATCTGAAATTCCAACAAAAAGAACAGACCCCAAATTTCCTAGTTGACCACATTAGCAGGAGGTGCCAACAATACAAAACATACTGTCATGGAAACTAGTGTGTGCTCAGACAAAGCAGGGGGCTCAGCATAAGGACAAATCACTACTATCCTCACTGCTAGATGGACACACTAGCAAAATGGAAGCACAGAGCTTAGATAGGAGACTCAGGAGTTGATGGAGGATTAGCCAAGGGGGAAGGCAGTGATGGAGGGGATGTGGGGACATAATTGGGATATATTTTGGAGGTAGAGCTGATAGGACTTGGTTTGAAAGAGAATGGTGAGGGAAAGGAATGGCTGAAAGATATAGTTTAGTTTTTGCTCTAGCAATTGTGGTGGGGGTGCACAGTTGGCTATTTGCTAATATGGAAAAGTCTGTGGCCAGTAACAGCTTTGGGATTGAGTATCAGGAAATATATTTTTTAAGTGTTAAAAATTGAGATAATTATAGATATTTAAGTAGAGGCAGCTGTGTATCTCTAGAGTTCTAGAGAGGTGAGGACTAGAGATAAAGAAGTCAGAACCATGCCGAGAATAAGGATAGGGACAACAACTAATACTTTTATTCTGTTTGTTAAATGCCTCACAGTATTTTAAATATTTTGCTTCTGTTTATTCATTTAATCCTAATAATTACCTTAAATTATTGAACAGATAAGAAAACAGAGGAACATAGTCAATGGTGTTGGAATTTGAAAACTTGTCAGCTTGCCTCAAAAGTTTTTTCACTATTCCAGAATTCAGAAAAATACTGGACTATCCTAGTAGGAGATAGGGTGTGAGTAAGAGCCCATAGAAATGCCAGATACAAAATCACTACAGTCCCTGGACTCTAATCTCTGGTTTCAGATTTGAAAAATAACCTTGAATGCTGATTATATATTTTTGAAATAACAGAATAAGTACTCTTTATAGGCACTTGCCTCCACAGATATTTCTGTGAAGGTGGAACATTTGAACAAACAACTGTTGCTAAATAGCAATTGTTGTGAGAAGACAGCTTGTTCCCAGAAATCTGGCTTGTACCATATAAACACATTTTAAAGATGCCTCAAATAAGAAAATGGATAACAATATAAATAATGTAAAATTGGCTTCGAAGTCTTGGAGGAAATATATATTTAAAAACTGTGAAACTTCAGGGAACAAGCAAATGGAAGACCATGTCTTTCTCTTTCAAATCCCCTCATATTTTTTCTTTAAAAAATTCTATTATTTACTTATTCTAATGAAATTATTTTCATTCACAGTAGCTAGAACATACTGTAATACTTTAATTATTATTATATGTATTGAGCGTCTATTGTCCTAGGAGCTGCTAACAAAGAACTTACAGTTTAGAGTGTAGTAAATATTGAATGCCTTACTAGTTGAGTTGATTAATAGTACAAACTGTGTAAGTGACAATGTTGGTCATGCAGAACAAATTCTATGAATATTTTAAAAAAGGAGAGATCCATTAGCTCTTTTGAGAAATGTACTGTCTCTGGTGTCAGTGGATTTTAGATTCCATTCATTAATTCATTTCAGAATGTTTATTGAATACCCACCATATGTAGTGAGCAATGTGCTAAATCTTAGGGATTCAAAAATGAACAGAAAAGAGTTGTTTTCTGCCCTTGGTGCCCTCCTGACACCTACCAGTTGTATTGCTCTGGGTAACTTATTTCTCTATTTTCCTGTGTAAAACATAAAAAAAAATAGTAATTACAACTAAAGGGATGAATGATCTCTCACATCCCATTCACCTTCTAACATTTTTCAAGGGAGATTCAGATTTAGTCTTGACGGACAAACAGGATTTTTAAAAAACAAGAGAACACCTTCCCAAAAGGGAGTTAAAAATAAAAGTAAAAAAAACCTTGTAGATATGCACATCAGCTAATGAAGAGGCCAAGTCTGTTGCAGCAATAGGTATTCATGGAAGAGTAGTGGAATATAAGAATCTGTAGGATGCAGCCTGAAGGGTCTGAAACCTGATGAGACAGAGACTGATCATTAGCCCCCAGGAACCATTCTTATCCTCTTCCATGCAGATAAAGAAAACACAAAATTTTAGCTTGGCCCAGGGCCTTCTAGCTGCAGACCACATCCTCCTCCCTCTACTGAAACAAGGTGTGACCATTGATCTATTGGTGGATGGATAACAAGTGATTGGTACAGCATGTACATCATTTTCTTAATGATAGAGTTGTTGACCTTGACTTCCTTCCCCCTCCCCCACTCCTGCTGGAAAATTGTGCGCACTACAGCAACCTTGGAAGCCGGGCATTAAAGATGGTCCAGCCCCCTCTCCAGCTACAGGCTGTTCATATCTAGATTGCTACACGAGATGATACATACTTCTATTTTATTTAAATAAATTTATTTTGATGTTTCTGATACAGCAGTTCACACTGACCCTAATTAATATCATTATAATCACCATTTTAAGAACATCCAATCCCAAACCTGGATTTTCATAAAGGCAAGTAATTAAATATGTATTAAATAAATATATATTAAATATATTAATTGGATGTGATTTATTTTTATAGTGTTCTGTGACTTCTTACAATTAAATCCACAAATCAGAGAGTCCTTGGTTAAACTAAATGTCTGGATTATTTAGAGTATAAAATCTGGTTCGTACAGCAAAATTATACTTTACCAGATAAATAGCAAGATAAGGGAACTTGGAGGGGTCTCCTGGCATACAGCCTTCCTGGACATCTGGTATGGTCTCTCCTCTGACTGTTTTTCTTGCAGGAATATAGTGGAACTGTTGGCGATCATTTTCCTTTCTCTTTATTTCCATATTTTCTGTCATAAAAATGTAAATGCATACTTAAACTGAGAATAGCCTGTTTTCAAAATCACGTTAATGATTGCTGGGCCAGGATTAGGGTGAGGCAATAGAGGCACTCACTTTGGGCACAAAATTTAAAGAACACCCCAAACTTAGAAATGAAGACAATATTTCAATGCACTGTCAAATAATCAAAATTAACGAAAAAATCCGTGGTGAGTGAAATATCCACATTAAAAATAAAGACAGGATTAGTTTTAATGTTTCTTCCTCTTGCCTGGTGCTCCAGGAGGCTCTGGGAGCACGGTTAGCACCCCATCTTTACAATACCCTAGAATGATGTACTCTAAACAAAGTCTAATGCACGAATACATAGAAAAAGCCACTTGTTGGTAACTTGAGAAACTGAGGAACAATAGTCATTTCTTTTCGGTTTGAGAACATGCAGCAGTTTTTAAGTCACCACAGAATCACCAAGTTATATATTCCAGAATTAATATCTTTCACTCAGTGGCAGAATTCTCGCCTGTCATGCTGGAGATCTGGGTTCGATTCCTGGAGCCTGCCCATGCAAAATAAATAAATAAATGAATGAACAAACGAATGAATGAATGAATAAATAAATAAATAAAATGCCCCCTCTCTTTTAAAATTAAGGATTTTATTTTGAGATAACTGTAGATTTACATGAAGAAATAATGCAGAGAAATTCCATGAATCCTTCACCCAGAATCCTCCAATTGTGGCATCTTGCAAAACTCTTACAACGTCACAACCAGACATTGATATCTTATTCAGATCTCTCCAGTTTTGGATGTGTGTGCATGTGTGTGCCTGTGCGTATTTAGTTCTATGCAATTTTATCACATGTATCAGTTTGTGTCCACCATCATCACAAGGAGCTTTCTTATGGCCTTTTAATAACCACATCCACCTCCCTCTCTGCACCCACAATCCCTAGCTCTTGAAGACCGCTAATGTACTCCCCATTCCTATCATTTTCTTATTTCAATAAAGTCATATAAATGGAATCATACAGTATGTAACCTTTGGGATTTTTGTGTGTGTCATTTAGCATTTTCCCTTGGTGATTCATCCAAGCTGTTGCATGCATCACTAGTTCATTTTTTTTTTATTGCTGAATAATATTCCCTGGTATGGATGTATCATAATTTGTTTAACCATTGACTCATTAAAGGACATCTAGGTTGTTTCTAGTTTTTGGCCATTATGAATAAAGCTGTTAGGAATATGTGTGAACTGATATTTTGTGGGTATAGCTTTTCATTTGTCTAGGCTAAATGCATAAGAGTGCAATTGTTGGGTTATATGGTAAATGTATGTTTACATTTTTTTAAGAAACTGAAAATTCTTCCAGCGTGGTTGTACCTTTTTACATTCTCATCAACAATGTATGAGTTATCTAGTCTCTCTAAATCCTGCCTAACATTTGGTGTTGTCACTATTTTGTATTTTAGCTATCCTGACAGGTGTGTAGTGATACCTCGTAGTTTTAATTTGCATTCCCCTAATGTTTAATGATATTAAGCATCTTTTCATCTGCTTATTTGTCATCTGTATATACTCTGGAGAAATATCTCGTTACGTTTTTGTCCATTTAAAAAATTGTACTGTTTTACTATGTTACTGTTGAATATTTTACTTTTTTTAAAAACTTTGAATTTTGAGAATTCTTGATATATCCTAGATAGTCGTCTTTTGTCAGATATGTGGTTTGCAAATATTTTACCCAGTCTGTAGTCTGTCTTTTCACCCTCTTAATAGGGTCTTTTTCAGAGCAAATCTTTTAAATTTTGATGAGGTCCTATTTTGCTTTTCCTGTTATGGATCGTGCTTTTGGAATCAAATCTAAGAACTCTTTGCCTAGCCCTAGAGTACAAAGACTTTCTCCTATGTTTCTTATTGCAGGTTTTATAGTTCTATGTTTTACCTTCATCTGACACATTTGGAAAATACCCCTTTTATGCTTCCAGAAATATGTACAACAGTACTTATTTATGTCATTGTTTAATTTACACCCAGAATGGAAAAGATCAGCTTGGAGATGAAGTGAATTAAATTCTTTTAATACTCAAAGATCATATATCTTTTCTCTAAGAGACATCATAGCCTAGAATGTGTAGACCATAATAAAGAGAAAAAAAAGGGGTTGCTATTATTAAGAATAGTTCAGTTGCTGAAAGACATGAAATAATGAGGTATGAGGTATTTTGAGCAGATAAGAGAAAAGGAGATTTTATATGAACTAGTCTCACATTTTTCATCTCCAAACTCATTCATCTAATTGTCAGCTGAACTTCGGGTGGCCTTTTCTCATGGGTAATGACTGATAGTTTTAAGGGAGGGGGAGTAAAGGAGATAAAATGAGCACTTAAGAAGTTTACTAATTAGAGTTGTGGGAGAAATAGAGTTTTGCTCAGTTCTCTGCTCTTCACTGTTGATTGTAGTACACAAATATATACCATTAGGGACTTTCATTGAGTAACAATTAAATGGAGAGCAAAATAAAAGTAATTTCTCTATCAGAGACCTTTACTAGATATACCCTTGCAACTCTAGGCCACTGGGGATTTCCTATAACTGGATTTTAGCTATAAAACCGTATATTATTACTGAAATCTATGTGGTCTGCCAATTGGAGTTATTTGAGCCTAAAGCACTTTGGAAACTTTCTACTGAATAAAGGCCAGAGACACATTCAATAAGTAGGGAAATTGAAGTATCTACTCACAAATAGACCATTTCCTATTTTCCAGCCATATTTCTAGTGAAGGGAGCCTCTGTTCTCATGTTACTCCTTCCGAACAGAGTTCACTTTACCTGTTTGCTACTATAAAGGAAAAAGCAGCCTTTATTACTTAAATATTTATATCACATATGTTTAAGAACTTCTTCTTATCATCATTCTGAATTATTTTTAAACCCTTTTGTTAAATGCCCCTCATCATTCTTGTTTGTTTTTTATAACTGTAAATTCTTTGTGGAACTCACCTAGAGGTATGAATTCTCTTTCTCTAGATCATTTTTCTTTATCTTACTATAGTTGAAGAATCTTCTATGGGTCAAGAGGCCAAAGCTAACACCCGTTGAAGGCCATAACTCCTATGCCTAAATATATCAGCAAAATAGAAGCCCAGCAAATTGCTAACCAGAAAGTATAAGGGAAAGCTGTGTAAAAGCAACAAAACTAACCCTTCTTTGCTACAAGTTTCAGAGAAACATGTGTGATTGTGGGAGAAAACAACTGAAGACCCTAGAGAGTTCCACCCCTGCTACTTTGTCTAGGTGAGTTAAAAGGCAGGACACCTGTATAAGCTCACTCTCCTTTTCTGGCTATTTTTCCCCATTTAGGTTTTTCTCCACTAGTTTCCCTGTTTACTTGTCTTTGATCATGACTACTCATTCATTTACTTAATATACATTTATTTTACACCTCCTGTGCAACAAATATTGGTTCAGTTTCTGGCTGTTCTCTTACATTTCCCATTCAGAAATATTATCTGTAAAAGCAGCCTAGTGACAGCAGAATCTGGTGGTTCAGTGCACCCATACAAGATGGGACACTGCCCATAGCTGGGTTTGGATATGCTTTTTATATTTTCAGAAGATTAGCTTGGATCAAGAACTGCTATACATGAAGAAATTTGATGCTTAAAGCTAATTACAAGAAAGTATATATTAGATATTTTTTTGATTCAAGAAAATGGATAAAATTGAATAGAATTGTAAGTCTATTCATTGAACCCAGAGTAGCCTTAATTCAGAGTAATCTTCCCCATGATTCCTGAATCTCAACAATCAAGAAAATTCTGTGTGGTTTATGAACAAAAATACTATTAGGACTAAGCAAGCCAAGATATTAATGAAATTTTTCCCTTTCTTTTCTTTCTTTTACAAACGTAATCTGTCAGTGAAAGCTTTGTATCTGTTGACCTACAGAGTACACAGCTAAGAGTTCTAAAGCATTTTTCATTATCCACTAAATCGTTTCTTTTTAGATTAAACTGTCCCAATTCCTTTATATTTCCTTCATTCACATTATTTTAATCAAATTACTATCTGAACGGTGCATGCATATTCCACTGTAATACAAAATGAAGGACTTGACCTTTGAAAGCCAGAAATGACTTGGTCCCTCAAGATAGATTCTTATGTGTATAACCCAGAATCCGTTAACCTGATGCCTCATGAGAAAGGAGCTAGGATCAAGAGCACCTGTGTATAAGTCACCTGTTTTAATATATTATATGGTAAACTGGTTGATGAAGGCTCATCATTTCCCCGATCAGTTGACTTACATTAATCTCTGCAGCTAATATAGTAGTCAAAGTAGTCAAAAATGACAATGCTCATTAATTATTCATCTTATACCACCAAGGTATTTCTGATTTTGTCTTCAGTAGCTTTTGTTCAAGATAAAATATATCATGCTAATCCATAAAAATTTAGAAAGGACTTTGGGGATACTGTAGATTAATGTCCCCATTTTAAAGATGAAAAAAGTAAAGGCCCAGAGGGGCCTAATAATGTTTTCCATTCATTATAAGATACACATTTTTTCCCATGTTAACTACTTCCAAAACAGAATGTTTCTTAAAAGTGATAGCATCTTTTGGTCAGAAGGCAATCAGTCATGCCTGGAATGTGTGAGCTTTGTTGCTATTGGACAACATCACCTTGGTGGCATTGTTGGGCAACTGCAATATCACATTTCAGGATCATTTGAGTAAAGCGTAAATCCTGATTGTGGCTGAAAAACTTGTGTTAATGCTTTCTAGCAAGATGTACAAAGTATGAGCATTAATACTTTTACAATAACTGTCAATGGCTTTGAAGATAATCCTGGAATAATAAGTATTCTTTTCAGAAAAGTTGCAATACCGATGGCCATGATGGCACAAAAGATGATGTTTGGAAAAATATTCACGCAACTATTCCTAGATAAAAAAAATGATTCAGAAAAATTGACTGTCTCTTTTGTATTTTTACACATACATATACAACATTGATATATGAAAAGTCTATGTCTCAATAAGTCTAAAGTAGGTCTTATAATAAGCATAAAATAATGATATATCAATGTCATCTTACTTTAAATGAGGAAACAGTATTTAATAGTTGAAGAAGGATTAGAATCCAGCATTTCTGACTCACAATTCAATTCTCTTTTCTTTTAACAATTATAAATTCAATCCATTCTAGTTCATTCTTATTTCTCCAAGTGTTTCCCTATAAGTCCAGTTAGTATCCATTCATACTCAATCTGAAGCTAAAAAAAAAAATTCCAATTTTGATGAAGAAATCTAATCTTTATTTCTATGATGTTTGCACAATATAGTCACACAATTGCTTTACTCTGTACTTAACAAAATACATTTATAGCACTTTACAAACTTTTTCAGTTTGGAAAACATTGCATACATTTTATTAAACACATACTTTATATATGTATTATATATATTTTCATAATTTTATTTACTTTAAAAAGATAATTGACTCTTTATTCAATACTTGGTTTTTCAATAAAGCACAGCCTAACACAGGAAGAAGTGCTCCCATTAGCAAATAAGATAAATAGGACACTAAGAAGAAATACCACCTGCTAGCCTGATTTATTTTAAATTAAGGTATCAGTGGAATGTAAACAAATACTTTTTGTAATTTTTTTTTACAAAAGATGTGTTATCAAATATACATGCAGAGGTCTGAGTTCTAGTCACTATTATTATAGTTCCTTAATAATGTGGTACAATTCTTTAAGACATTAAAAACCGTAGCCTTTGGCACTTTGAGTAGAAAAGAATATATCAATATTTATGTAAAGAAAACAAACTTCAATGACTAGAGAAGTACTTTAAAATCTTTTGTTAAGAAATAGGAAATATTAGGAAATATCATACTGCACCTGAAATGCTGCAGATTTTGTTTTTCCTCCGGAATACTAAAACCAGTCCACCTTTCCCTCTTTATAAACTGGCAAAAGCCAGTAGTGTCATGACATTGGTGGTGGCGAGAAGTGGGGAAGGCAACACTTTACTCCCACTCCCTTCTCTGAGAAGGAAATTGCCAGAAGGGATATGGTTGAGTCTGATTTATTGCCAGAGTTTACAATTCTGTGGGTTTCAGCTAAATCCCTAATGCCATATGAGGGTGGTTTCTCTTTGAAAGTTCTGCCCTTTGCCTGTAGAAGTTGCTGCTGACATGGTATTACCCATCTTAAAAGAATTCATTCTGGTCTCACTGAAAACTGAACTAAGACTAGATCAACCAGCTCAGCTGTTTCCTTTTTATCCCTTTGGCAATCACCAAGGGTATATTCGAATTCTTAAGAAATGGTGTAAAAAACGTTTAATACTAAATTCCAAGAACCAAATATTTCTTCATACTTAAAATATCAAGTAAATTTTTAAGTTGGAAAACACATCAAATGTTTTGCTTTTATCTTCTTATTGATAGTATTGTTTTCCTTTGATTTAGGCTCAAGGCTTCATTTATGAAGGCTAGGTAGCAAAGACTGTTGTTTTCCATTTTAAGCACTGAAAAATCGTATTTAGATTTTTCTGAAGAAATACATTCTTAACTTAGAGTGTGAGATATTTTTTACTTATAATTTGTATGATTTCAGATTCTTCCTGCTTGTGTATAATTAACAAAAAATATTATAGGGAAGAGGATAAAACCCATTACTGTGGCTCAAATTTACCTGTTTCAACAGGGTATCAAGAAAGTTTATTGATCTGGAATCCATGGAATTTGCGGTTACTTGTTAAGGTAGCAGCCTAATCAGATGGTTGGAAACATCTAAGGGTAGATTTGACCAACACTGCTGGAAAGGTAACCCAGAATGTTAAGTTTTGGTTCAGATTTTGTTTATAAATTCAAAGCAGTGTATTTTGCCTCAGGAATATTAACTGTTAATTTTGTTTTTGAAATAGAGCATATCTATAACATCAAAAATTAAAACACTAAAAAAAGAGAAACCATAAAATGCAAAATATGAGCACACAATTTTTAAAGATTCTCTGAAATAATATATTTTAAATTATGCAAATTTACTCACTAAGAAACTAGATTCTTCATTAGCAGTATTTGTACTGAAATAAAAAGTAAGCAGCAGAAAAACTATGCAGAAAAAATACTAGTTAGTCCCTTTCACTAAAAATGTCCCTATGCAATTTTTGTTGTTGAAGAAAGCATAATTTTGAAGAAATGCACAAAACCTTTTCATTTTTTAACTGTGACAGAGCCACTATGGAGAAGCTGCAGGGTGTCCTAGTCTAACACAAAGCAGCCAGCGTCTTCTTAATAAAGTAGCATTTCTTTGACAAGGAATTGCACACCACTATTTCACAGCTAAATAGAGATTAAGAGTTTACATGGTATATGTACTATAATAATAAGCACCACCCAAAAACTGAGCTTTAGGTGCAGATTCTGCAAAATGATTATATAATACTGCATGGCCTCTGCTGTAGGGGAAATCATGTGTTCTTGATTCCCATGGATAATTAATAAAGAAAAATCACCAAAGTTGGCACATTTCAGGAAGTAAAATAGTATAGATTGATACTGCCCTCTCTGCAAAATCTTTTGAGTTGAAGATAGATCTTAAGAAACCTCTCCACATTATCACATTATTTAGGTTCTTGCATTGTGCTTTTCGCCGTCTTGATGTGAATGATAACCTGTGAGCTTGAGAGCAGCGGTCTCGGCAGTCTCAGAGTTCCAGTGGACAGCCGGTAATCTAGTTCGGCGAGACAGTTACCCTATCTGCTGGAACAGAGCACACGTGGACTTTTGGAGGTCGCCCAAATTATTGCATGGCCGTAGCTTAATCCTTATATGCCCGTGTTGGAGAGGTTCCTTTGTAGAAGATATTTCTAGTGTTTTCGGGGCTGTTGCTTCTTTCAGGGATTAAAATGATGTTACCCTTTCTCCGCAAGGTGGAGTCGCGGGAAGAAGAAATGGACAAGGTCTCTGAGCCGATTTCACTGCCCTCTACTGGAGTAACGCGGATGGTGGTGATGCCGTGGTGATGATGCTCATTATTATCGATGTTGCTTCTCTTGCGATCTCCAGAACCAAAACTGTCTTTCAGGGACTCGCAGCTTTCTGAGTCCCTGTTGAGATCGTTGAGCTCATAAGTTTGGCGAAGGCTGCCCTTTTCGGGGGCTTTCCATTTCCAGGAGCCACTTCCTTCGCCTTCTGTGGATGGGATCTGGATGATGGGCCTGTTGTTCTCTGGGTGAGCCTCAACCCTCACGATGCCACTGGGCTCGTGGTCTGTCAAGGTTTTGTAGCGGATGGAGCCAGTGCAGGAGACAGTGCTGCCTTCAGTGTTCTTGGGGCTGCTTTGGAGGACACCCTGCTGCTTGGACATGGCTATCACTTGCATGATTCTGGGCTGGCTGTTGGTTCTATTGCAGGCCACAGTCTTCTCAGCAGCTTTCAACCACTTGGCCCGAGCAGAGCTGCTTTTGGGGGAGGTGCTTATGTTTTCTTGTGTCTCTTCAGGGATGTGCACCAACTGTGAGGACCCAGGGCGGGACTGAATGGACACTCTTGGCCCTCCAGGCATGCTGTTGTTACACCCGGGCACAGTGCCTGGCTGTATCTTGAGGTACTGATTGCTAGGACCATGGTGGTCTCCGTTCACCCCTACCCTCGATGGCTCTGAACTTGACCTCATTTCTATGGATCTGGGTGGTGACTGTCCAGGCTCAGGGTCTATTACTTGCAGGGACAACTTCCGACTTTCATTTTTATTCTTCCACTGAGTGAGAAGCTGCTTTGATCGAGCAGAATCCATAGAAGCATGAATGGTTGCATTTCTTCTTACAGGGTCTTCTACTGATGGGGTGTTGGCCCTGGGCAGGGTATTGCTGAAAGTGACCATGTTCTCCTTCCCCATGGGGCTTCGTGGAGTGATGATTTCTACATCAGCATTTGCCCTTTTGAGGTTGGTCAATGAGGTAGCATCTCTGTGGTTTCGGTTAAGGATGCCTTCTGTGTGTGCAATTCCATCACTGCTGCTACCATTTTTAGCAGATAAAACTCGGCTGGGGTCTTGATTGAGGTCTGTCAGAGACCTGAGAGCTTCTCTATGCTGAAACATACTCTCTTCATTTGGCAGAAAGTTCCCCACAGCATACAGACCCTAGTATTCAAGATAAAACAATAAATAAGCACTAAAAAAATGGCTACTAAGAGTTTCTCTAAGAATACCCATCAAAGTACATGACTGAAATATATATTCTATACTACAATATTTAATGATACAAGTAATAGAAGATTAAGATGACACCAAATTATTAAAGGGAAATAGTAAGTTTCATCATATATCACTGAATTAATCAGTCAGAAAAGTAAAATATATTATTATTTTTATTATTAGTTGGATTTTCTCTGCTTTTTCCGTCCCACAGTGTACTTTTGCAAATTCTACCCTATGTAAGTTTTGAGTAGAAAAGACAAACAATGAGAGAAATGAGCACATTCTTCTGCTTTTCAGATGCAATTCTTTTTTCTCATTTTAGGAACCTCTTGTTGAGTGACACATCAAATGCTTAAAAGATTTATTTTCCCTTCCATTTTCAATCACCCCCTCATGATGAAAAGGAGAAGAGGTTTAGAAAAAATAGAAGAATGGATCATCCAAAAAACATGATATCAGGTTTTAAAATGAGATCAGAGACACATACTGTTACAAATCATATTGAGTAAAGACAGAATTATGGGTCCTGCATTATATTGAGTGCTCTCCAAAGAAAGGGAAGACACTGTCGCTAGATTGCAACACCAACATTCTTTCATGATTTAAACTCAGTCTTAAATTGGAAATAACATTTGACGAATTTAGTACTATTACACTAAATTTGGCCCAAACATGGGCCAATTTTACTTAATCTTGTCTTCATATTCAGACTATCAACATTTTGTCTGTTTTAGATTTTGGTGGTAAAAATTTGGAAAAGGCTAAAATTCAGATACAGAATTTTTACCCATCTCACACATAGAAGATCTAACCCTTCAGGGATTTGCAGTTTATGAGATATTAGTTTATAGATATGATAAAGTAGAAGATGTTTATTTGCATGTTAATTTCAATAGAAAGCAGTCACTGGATACTTTAAAAAACAAAGGAATTTTATGATTTAACATTTTGTGAAGCACTTCACAATGAAAAACAGCTTAGGTTTATAATCAATGTTTCCAATTTAAGGCACAAAGTGAAAACACAATGGAACAAGTCAATATCCTGCATCTCCAACTATTTTGATTTCTAGTTAAAATCTTCCCATAAGTAATGTCTGTTATGCTCTCACTACCAGCGTTACAAAGGATGAGCTGACCTTACCTAATGTTCTATTAGCAATTGTACTGGACTCTGGTCAACCAAGATGGCAGCATAAAAGATGCTCCCGGGATCTTTTCCCTTACAGAATCTTTGAACAGCTAGCAGACACTGACAAAGCCACTTTCTTCAAAATTCCAGAAAATAGTTAATGGGCTGCAATAACTGGGCAGGCACTGAATCAAGAAAGTGCAACTGAAAAAATGGTGGGAAAAGATCACGAGGCCTTGCTGACTCCTCTCCCATCACCTCCCTGGTGCAATGTGAAGCCAAAATGTGCTCCGGTTGTGGATCCCTGACCCTGTTCTCGAGGGAGAATTACCCTTGTGCACATACTGGAGTACCAATATGTCAATCTGGTGGCAGACTGAAAGACTGAACCAGGATACTTCTCTCCAACTTGACCTCCTAGAGCTCGCTCTCCAGGTAGAAGCAGCTTGCCCATAGCTAAAGCAGTATAAGGAACAATTAAACCAAAGCAGCCTGGGGCAAAGGATTATGGGTTTTAATATAATAGAACACCCTGGAGGGGAAAAAGAACTATTTCATAGGGATAAGAGGGGACATTTGTTTCTTGTAAGTGGGGGAATTCCTAAGGCCAGGAGTATAAACCAAGGACAAGATGCAGCTCAGAAAAGACTAAGAAGATCCACAGTTTTACTTTAGGCTACTATGTTTGATAGGAGGACTATCTGAAGGGGACCACCAGCCAAAACAGAGTCTATTTTCAAAGACCATGAAAGGTAATTTTTTTGCACTGGCTTGTTTGTTTCTGTTAGCTTCTGGTACTCAAGGAAATCTCTGGATACTGCTAGCTGGATACAAACTATGAAAAAAAAAAAAAAGCAGCTCAGGGACAAAATCCCAGAGTTAACACATTAAAATATTAAAATTTATAGTGTGTTACAAAATATTACAGAATAAACAACAGGAAAGATGAATGTCTCAAAAGAACAAGATAAAACAGAAGGTGTCAATGAAAAAGAGATTTTTGACATACTAGCCTGTGCTGCTTTGAAGCTGTTTATGTACCCTAGGAAAGGTCATTTTCTTTTAGTCCATTCCTGTGGGTACAAACCTGTTGTGGGTGGGAGCTTTTGGCTAGGTTTTTTTCAACTGAGATATGACTAAACCAGGATGGGGCTTCATCCTCTGGCTGGAGTCCTTTATGAGACGATAAAGGACAGAAAAATCCTAAAGAGCTTAGAGAAAGGAAAAGCTAAGAGAGTACCCACAGAAGCTCAGAGAGGGGGCCACTGGAACCAGAAACTGAAAGCAATGAAACCCAGAAGCAAAGAACTGGAGACGCCAGCCATGTGCCTTGCTATCTGACAAAGGAAACCTGGATGCCAGCAGCCTGTCTTCAGAGAAGGTATCATCCTGCTAATGCTTTAATTGGGACATTTTCATGGCCTCAGAACTACAAATTTGTAAGCTGATAAATACCCACTGTAAAAGCCAGCCCATTTCTAGTATAGTGCATTCTGTCAGCTTTAGGAAACAAAAATACATACAAAGAATTTAGAAATACTCAAATTTCTAAAGGAAAACACAGAGAAAGGAGCAAAGTACATAAGGATAATGATGAATGATAATATGAGAATCTTAATAAATGTAAACAGAAATTTTAAAAGGAAATCAAACAAAAATACTGGAGCTGAAGACCACAATAACTGAAACTAAAAATTTCTTAGACAGTTTTAACAGAAGATATAGAGCTGGTAAAGAATGAATTGGTGAACTCTAAGAAAAGACAATAGAAGTGATGCAGGATGCGGAAAAGAAAGAAAAAAGAATTGTAAAAATTAAACAGCCCTTAAAAGACCTGTGTGACACTGTAAGTGCGCCAAATTATATATTTTGGGAGTCCCAAAAGAAGAAAGAGAGAAATGGTCTGAAAGAATATTCAAAGAAATAATGGCTGAAAACTTCCCAATTTAACAAAAGGCATGAATATGCACATTCAAGAAACTCAACAAACGTCAAACAGTACAAATTTGTAAAGAACTATGCCCAATCACATAGTAACCAAACTATGCAATACCAAGGAAAAGAAGAGAATTCTGAAAGCTGAAAAGAAATAGCAAAGTATTATGTCCAAGAGAACTCCAGTTAAGTGCTGATTTCTCATCAGAAACAATGGAGGCAAGAAGGCAATGGGATGGAATATTTCAAGTGCTGGAAGAAATCACTGCCAAGTGAAAATGTTATATCTGACAAGACTGTCATTCAAAAATGAAGGAAAGGGTAAACTAGTCCCGGGTAAGCAAAAGTGTGTCAACATTAGACTTGCATAGAAGCAATGCTAAAGGCAATTCTTCAGACAGAAAGAACAATAGACAGGGATTAAAGTGACAAAGAAAAATAGACTTCTGGTAAAGCTAACTACAAATGCAATTATAAATGCTTCTATTTTTGTATAGCATTTTTTGGTATGTAAATCCAGTTTTTACTTCTTACAGGTTCTAAGATGCAAATGCAAAAATTAATGATAAATCTATGATTTTGGACATATAATGTATAAAGATATAATTTGTTAACAAAAAGTTGGGCACATGGAGAAGTATAGGAATAGTGAATGTGTACTATCGAAATTAAGTTATTAAATGAAATGTTTTTGATATGGATTTAAGATGGAAATTTAATTCCACAGTAACCATAAAGAATATCTGAAAATCAATTCAGAGTAAAATGAAAATGGCACACTACATAAAACCAAAAAAATACAAAAATTGGTATTAACAGAAGAATTAAGGGACAAAGAAGGTATAAGTCTTCAAAAGACCAAATAGCAAAATGTCAGAAGAAAGACCTGAATTATAAGTAGTTACTTTAAATGAAAATGGATGAAATTTTCTAGTCAAAAAGGCAGAAATGGGAAGAATGGATTAAAAAGTTGACAAAACTATATGATATAAGAAATTGATCTTAAATTCAAAGACACAAGGAGGGTGAATATGAAAGGATGGAAAAGTATTCCATGCTAATAGTAAATAAAAGAGAGCTGGACTACCTATATGAATATCATATAAAACAGACTTTATGTCAAAAACTGTTAGGAGAGACAAAGGAAGATACTGTGTACTGATAAAGAGGTCAGTTCAAGAAGTTGTAACTATTATATATATATATATGAACCTACAACAGAGCCTCAAAATATATGAAGTTCATATTGACAGATTTGATGGGAGAAATAGATGGTTCTACATTAATAGTAGGTTACTTCAATAACCACTTTCAATAAATGATAGAACATCTAGACATCAGGTCAATAAAGAATACGAAGTCTTGAATGATACCATAAACAAACTGGACCTAACAGAAACATATGTAGAACACTTCATCCAACAGCAGCATAATACACATTTTTCTATAGTGAACATTGGTCATTCTCCAGGATAGACCATTTGTCAGATCACAAAAGAAGTCCAATAAATTTTAAAATATTGAAATCAAACAATGTAACTTTCCAACCAACATGGAATGAAGTTCAAAATCAATAACCAAGGGAGAATTGGAAGATTCTACAATGTGGAGATTAAATAATAAACTCTTAAACAACAAATGGGTCAAAAAAGAAATCACAAGAGAAATTAGGAAATATCTTGAGGTGAATGAAAAAAAAACATATACATACCAAAACCTATGGTAGGCAGTAAAGGCAGTACAGATAGTGATATTTATGACTCTAAATGCTTATATTAAGAAAGAAGAAAGACCCTAAATCAGAAACTAACCTTACAACTGGAGAACTAGAAAAAGAAGAGCAAATTAAATGCAAAGGATACAGAGAGAAGAAAATAAAATTAGAGCAGAGACAAATGAAGAGGATAAATTAACAATAGATTCAGAGAAATCAAAAGATGGTTTTTTGGAAAAGATCAATAAAATTGATAATCCTTTAGCTAAACTGATGAAGAAAAAAGGAGAGAGGAACGAGAAAGCTAAAATTGGAAATGAAAGGGTAGGGGACCCTGAATATCCAAAACCATGTTGAAAAAGAACAAAGTTGAAGAATCCGCATTTCCAGATTTTGAAACTTATTACAAAGCTGCAGCAATCAAAACAGCATTGAATCAGCACAAGGACAGACATAGAACAATGGGATAGAACTGAGAATTCAGAAATAAACCTTCACATCTATGACGAGTTGATTTTGATAAGCATGCCAACCCCACTTAATGGGGAAGAATAGTCTCACAAAAAATGGTGCTGAGAAAACTGGATATCCAAAGGCGAAAGAATGAAGGTGAACTCTCACCTTATATGATAAACAAATTTAACTGAAAAATGGTTCAAAGACCTAAGCATAAGAACCAGGACTATAAAACTCCTAGAAGAAAGCAAAGGGAAGCATCTTCAGAGTCTTAGACCTTACCATAAGCATGAATAACAAAAGAAAAATAGATTAATGAGAATTCATCAAAATTTAAAACTTCTGTGCATCAAAGAACATGGAATTAAAAAGACAGACTATACAAGGGGAGAAAATATTTGGAAAACACATATCTAATAAAGGTTTAATAATCAGAATATATACAGAAATCCTACAATTCAATCAAAAAGTGGCAAACAACCCAATCTAAAAAATGATCAAAAGCCTTGAATGGACATTTCTCCAAAGAGTAATGCTTACTTGGTGCAGTTTGTTTGGGGTGATGGAGAACTTTCGGTAATTGATGGTAGCATTTTAACTGTGAATATAATTAACATCACTGAATTTTATATTTTGTAAGCAGTTAAAGGGGAAAAGTTTTTGTTATATGTATGTTAACAGAATAAAAATTTTAAAAACCCATGGACATGTACAACATAAATAGTCAATCCTAATGCAAATCATGGACTATATTTAATAGTTTAAATATAATAATAGTGTTCCATTAACTGTAACAAGGTACCATACTAATGCAAACTACTGATAGTAAGGAAAGCTGTGTGTGTGTATATGGGAGATATAGGGAAACTCTACCTTCTGCATGATTTTTCCATAAAATTTCTATTGGTCTAATAAAAGAAATAAAAATTTACTGAATTTTGTGAGTTTTGGGAACTCTTCCATTAAAATGTAAGCTCAGTCTATGCTGTTCAATATTGTGCAGTGCCCAGCACTGGGCTCAATAACCACTATAATTGCTTAATCCTTGTTGCTTAATTGTTTAATCCTTCCTGTTGAGACTTAAGCCCAAATCCTCCAGACTATAAAAACCATGAAATCACACATATGCAGATGCAGGAACAGGAGAGCGACAGTTCTCTTTCCTTTGTATATCTCCTGTACCATACATTGCCATCTAACGCCCTTGTGGGCAGCCCAGGGTTATACAAAATTCCTGGCATACTGACTTTAGTTTGATCTTTTGTACCTCCACTGAAGAGACCTTGTAAGATGAAATTTAAAATGACATCCTTGCTGTGCTAGTTTGTGCCAATGAAAAGTAAATTGTAATAAACCACAGCACTTTTACTATTTTCTGTTGTAAAAAATTTTCTTGTTACACCTTTGGCAGGTGCACCCAAATCATATGGTTGAGAACTGCTGCTACAGACGATGCTTTTATTTCTCTTCAGCATTTTCTCAGTTTCCTTCATTATTGTGTTTCCCTCTGTGTGGGGTATTCCTTGGTTCTGTCTTCTTCTGATTCATATGATCTCATATTTTTATGTACCCCCATAACTACAATTATGCTTCCTCCAATAATGTTGATGATACCTAAATCTTTTCTCCAGCACTGATTGTTCTTTTGAGCCTCAGACCCAACTATTCATCTGCCTGCTTATCATCTTTCCCGAGATTTCTAAATTGAGCTTGACAATTGTTCTCCCCAGCCCCTCTGCTTCCTCTATTTTATACCCACTGTACTAATGGTGTCACCTTCTGCCCAGGCTTCCAAACTAGAAATCTAGCCATTTTTCCTTCATCTCTCTGGTTCCCTTACCCTCCACCTACATTTGCATTGCTCTTTCACAAGTCCATATCTTTGCATACATAGTATTTTACTGCTTGAATGCCCTTCCTTCTTTCCTTTCCCTGAAAAAAGCTCATTTATTAAAAACTACATCATTTCTAGGAGGGCATCTCTAACCTCTTTAGGCAAAGCACTTTGTTCCCAACCTATTATATCAATTAAAATATTGTAACTATTTATATTTATGCCACTCTTTAGACTGTAAAATCCTCAATGATATATCTTATTTCTCTTTGTTCTGATGTTTAGCATAGTGCCTGGTGCACGTTAGATATAAAATAACTATACAATGAATGAATGAATCAGTGAATTGGAAAAGCTCACTTACATTGTGCTGAAGATATTTCCCTTGTAGGATGATTAGATTTTAAAACAGAATATTGTTTAAAAATTCTGTATAAATTGGATCACGATTACATCCAGGTGTTATATTTGTGTTGTTGGGCAAGTTATGCAACCTTTTTATACTTTGCTTTTATCATCTGTAAAATAATACTCATGATAATAGTCCCTACCCTTTTTCTACTGTTGTTGTGAGGTTACAATGAGATTACCCTTCTAAAATCCGTTTCTGGTATATAGTAAAAATTCAAGAAATTATTTTATCTAAGGTGGGATATAGCTTTGCCTTAGCATGGAGATGCAGCCAGTAGATTATCACAGTGAAAAATATAACATGCATATTCTCCATAAATCATGGTTTGTGAAGAAACAATAATAAAATATTTACCAAGTACAGAGCAATTCCTCCTCCTATTAAAAAGCCACAATAGACATCAACTGGATGGTTCTTATACTGAGTTATTCGTGTTAGTCCACAGATGATTCCACAGATGATAAAGGTAAAGACCAAGAGAGGTTTCAGAAGCTTAGAGGAATCTGTTAATGTCGAATTGAAGTACATCTTTAAAAATGAAGAAAAAATGGTTAAGTCTGGAAGAAAGTCCATTTTATTATTACATTGCAATAAAATAAAAAGTTAAACTCAAAGTCTAGTTGATACACTTGACATTAATTTTGCTGTTCCATTCCCCCTTACGGGGGCTGTTCTGCCCCCGCAAGGAAGGAAGATACATATCGATATTTATCAAAAAAATAAACAGATCTCTCATTTAATTACATGAATGTCTGGAAAAAATCAAAGCAAAAGAATTAACCCGACATCTGTTTAATGTTAATTGTCCCATAATTTAAATTCATTTTTCTCACAAAAGACTTCATGGATTATTGCATTAGCAGCTACAATGACCATTCATTATATGGCATACATCAGATTTACACTGACTTAAAATTTGCAGTTGTTTTTCCTTATAATATTACACAAGTAGTGAAAGTAAAGTGTGTGTGTACTTAAAAAAAGCAGTCTTTTAGTTTTAATATTTAGACCATTCATGTGGTTCACAATACCCTCATGAAGTATAATATTACATTAAAGGGATACCAGGCTAAATATATATTCTTGTGACTGTATAGAAAAATTCTTTTACTGTACTCTTCTTTGACAATAGCATCAAATTTCTGCTTTCAGTGCTATTGTATCAAAGGCCTGTAGTACTAAAGCTGTTCAGTTACCATACGTCTATAGATTCTAATTAGTTACCTGGAAAGACTCTCATTCCTCTGTATTTCTGTAGGACACAGAAGCTTAACAAAAAAGACCCAGATACTTACTGAAACATACACAGCTGCAAATGCGGCAAGGGTTGCATGTTGAGACGGGAATGACTTTCTGCCAAAGAAAGACAGTCAGATTGTGCCATTAGTTTGGAGATAGTGCTAACAATCATCTCAAAAACACTGGGTAGTTAAAATGTCCAATGCAAAAGTCGCAAGGCAATAAACAATAATCTTAATTTCTGTTTAGTCTCCTGGGGAAAGACCTGGATGATAAACACGTCTAATCACCATTAGTATTAAAGAATAATGGCGATACACTTTCCGATATAAATGTGAGTGTCGGCTTGGTAAGGGACCGCTTCTTTCCATCACTGAAATGATGGTCAAAAAGAGAAACTGATTTGAAGACATTATAGTTCATCTTATGTATTAGAGCCATGTTCAATTTAAAGTATAAATTCATAAAACCTGGGGTTTTAAAGCTTTTAAGCTTTTTCTGTGCTCCTAAATGCATGTTTTTTTTTTTCCATAACATTTTTAAAGGACGAAATTGTTTTCTCACCACAGTGGATTAAATGTGTTTAACAGTCAGGAAAACATAAGCCTAAATTTAACAAAATATTTTCTCTGTATGTTCCACTTTGAAATAATGATCATGTCAAGTATCACAGAGCATTTTATTTAGTTAAGCAATTTACAAAGCAGGATGGTGAAGGTGGAACACAGGAGTGGGAGAGACACTGAAAAGGATAGATAAAAGGATATAAATTTCTTTCAATGAGTAAGAAGTCTTCGAAAAAATAAAATTCAGAACCATGTTAATATCCTCCTAATTATTTGTCACCAGAACAGAGTGGCTTAAGATCCAGCAAAGACAAGATAGTATAAAAGCATCAAGCAAAACTAGAGGACAGAGCTCTTGGATGTAAGTTCAAAATTACTGAATGGTTCATGGAAACTTGAGTGTGTCCAATCACATTATTACCAGTATCTGGCTCATCGTGTGTACCTATTTACTTATTTTTGACTCTTAAACTGATCACTGGGAACCCGTTGAATAATAATCCCAATTTGCATAATTATATATTATCCCCATCATCCATAGTTTAGTTCTTTTGAACTCATTTGGTTGAAAAAGAAATTTAAATTATTGATACTTTCTTAAGTTCTCCTGTCTCGCTCTCTTTTTTTTTCAAATGCAAGGCCAAAAATTTACAGATCTTCTGGGATCATTCAAAGAAAACATGAAATCCTAGATGGTGCCCCCTCTCAAACTCTACCAAAGGGAAAATTTACATGATTCTTTTGAAAAAAACAGACATATCAGAGACAGTTAGCCTTGTACTTAAGTCAGTGCAAAGCATATATTGACTGTAGGCCATCGCTGACTATAAAGATGCTAAGGTAAACCAATTGAGGTAAAGTTAAAAATAAAATGAGTATAGAATGAATCACAGAACATAAGTGGGATTTGGCATATTGGGGACCAGTAGCAAAAATGTGAGGCTGAAATCTGGTGTTTCAGGGAAGTATTTGAAATGACCCTCTTTGGTGTTTCTACATTACAATTGCTAACAAGATCGTGGAATTGAAAATCTAAAAATATCATCTATCATTATGATTGAAACAGTGAGTTTAAGATGATACTGTGGGCAACTGCTGAACACTGAGAACACTGAAAAGGAATGTTTGTAGAGCTCGATTTCTAACCTTCCACTGTTGATAACTGTAAGGTCAGACCCGGAGCAGATATCTTCCACTATATAGGAATTTTCTTTGCAAGATACATTCAGAGAGGTATAATTTGGCTTGCACACAGTCAGAAAGTATGGTGCCTGATAGCCTGTGGACAGTTGTATGATATCTGTAATGAGGGCTGTAGAACATAGTCCAAATACATGAACACCTGTAAGCAAAAGGAGAGAAACTGTCATCAATTTAGTGATTCTTTTTGATGTTGTGTCATCATCAACCATGCTTATCACACATTAACATGACAACCTTAGAAATCTGTTGTGACCATTTCGCTAAATTTATTTCAAACTCATAAACAGATATTTAAGACCAAAATAAGGGCAATGAGTAATTTGAGGCAAATTGGTCAATTAGGTCAAGTATGGCCAATTCTTAATAACATTATTAATCATAGGTCACTTATGGAGACCCCTGGAGCATGTCAGGTGAATGATTGTGTGATTTGAGAAGGATTAATGTGGGGGATGAAGAAAAATTCAAAATAATGTAAAATTATTTAGCGTGTTTGAAATGCTGGGGCTCTCACTCCCAAAGGTCCTTAACTCCAATCATAGTCGTCAAACCCGAGAGTTAGTTCTAACTCCCTATAAGCTCATAGTCACAAATGAAATATTAAAGTCAGAGAGAGGACAGGAAGTTCCTGTCCTGGAAATAAAAACTAAATCTTGGCTATATGGATGTAGGAGCCTGCCTGCATATCTGGAATCCTGAGATGCTGCTGTTATCTTTAGTCACCTGGGGCTAGTCTTAAACTCATAAAATCACAAACCCCAATGCAGAGTGTACTCAAATCCCATTCCTGATTGAGGTCCTTTCCTGGCCTTATCCTCAAGTCTTACTCTTTGCTTACATACAGATGGTCTGGAACTTGCTTGCCCCCTCTAGTTGTCTTGATATCCTATATTCTGAATTGAAAGCCTATATTGTGATCATGATTTGTTCATAAAAATCAGTATGAGAGGCACCTAGGTAATTCTTCAGTGGATTCCTCCACATTAGATTGCTGGCTTGCACATTGCCCTGTTTGGTATTTTTCCTTCTCTCCTTATTTTCATCTAACCACCACCACCCCAACTCCCTCTCCATCCATACCACAGGATTCATGTCACATGACCTTAATTCCCACAGTCCAATCCCTAGCAGCATGCAAAGTCTTAGAGAAGAGTAGGAATAAGAGGGGAACCACATGTCCATTTACTTGTGGAAAATGAAACTCATAACCCCACACCCAGGGAGAATTGGGATGATGACTGAGAACCATGGGACATTGTTCTCTAAAATAGGATGGGCTGTCCATATCATCCTGGGCATTTCAGAGAGCTTACCATTTGCCCACAGCATTTTGTTCCATTCGGTCAAATTTTCTCACAGCGACATGCTCTGAGGTTTTGCTGCCTTACCTCATTTCATAACCCTGCTTAGGGGCCTGGTCTTTTACCAGCTTTGATGTACCTTGCCTGGTGGAGCAGAGTCTAAGGTATAGTTTAGACCAAGATTTTTCTTCTCTTGACAGAGAAGGTTATATTTGTTTATCTAGGTGTTAAATGAAGATATCTATTCTTTGAGCTGACAGGTTACAGGTAGAAACGACTTTTTATTGACTTATTGGGAAAGAATGTAAAACATTCTGGTTGGTGCAATGCAGTATGGCTTGTCTACTCAGATTAGTTAAAAAAATAACAAAATACCAGGTCTGTGACTCAAATGACATTCAGATGGTCCATACAAATTAGAAGAGATAAAAGTATAGATACTGGTAGGGCTCAGATGCAGGCTAACCCAGGCCTAATGATTTCCTATAGGTCTTATAAAAAATAGGGGTAAAATCAGAGACTATCATCAAGGAAAAACAGCCACAGATTTTGGATAAAAACAGTCCAGGACAATTGAAATGGAATCACTAACATAGCTAAAGTGATTTCTGAAAGAGTTATCCATTCATACTGGCCTGCTGACATTTATTTTCCCTAGCAAAAAAATTGAGCACAGACTTAATGAAATCACTTTAAAATACATTCTTGTTGCAACAAGAGCTAAGACAAAGATATTCAGAAATTATGTCACGTTAACTCTGAAAACAAGGACTGTAACTGTAAATACCACATTTCAGATACAAGGCCCAAATTTTGGTGTTCTGGGTTTCTTGAACAATGTAAAACACATGATGTACCTGAAATTAAACATCTAAATTATAGCTTTAAAGACTTAATATCTGTAATTAAATATAACATTTCTATTTGAGAAAAAGCACTTCCTTTCTTTGTGATTGGTTCCCCACACCCACCAACAAATCTAACGGCTCTTCTAAGGAAAGAGTTGAAGTTGCAGCCTCCAGCATTAATGTTGGGCTCCAGTCCAACCCCATTTCTTCTTTTGGAGAGGCAACAGTAGAGAATTCCTTCCCCTACCATAATCTGCAAAGACAAGAGGGTATTCACAATGAACTCAGTGGTTACAAATGAATTATAGGTCATCTCTTAGCACTTCATCCGTTCAACAAGGCAAAGGTGTATGTTTCTTAAAAGTTTTAGAAGTGTAAGCAATTTTTCCTGATCTTTGAACAGGCAGTGAAAAGTAAGCCATCAGGGACACTGTAAATAGCATTAATTGGATGCCCTGCACTGCTCTGAGCTGGTCAAGGGTACTATAGTGTCCTGGCACTTTGAAGGGGTTGCAGCACTCAAGCTCTGGCCCTTTGCCCAACCAGAACCGATGACGTTCAACTGATTGATCACGTGGTGATTCTGTCTACTTAGAGTCTTGACATTTTATCCCTAAAACCACGAAAACAAGATGAATGGCAGGAGGGGAATAAAGCAAGCACCAGATTTAGGATCAGGGACATTCAATAAGCAGATTAGTTAAGTAAACGAAAGGATCTGTATGAGGATGGGAACATACTAAGTAGAGCAGAGGCATCCAATAAAAATTTCTGCAATGGCAGAAATGTTTTCTGCACTGCCCAGTGGCTACTGAGCAGTTGAAATGTAGCTACCACAATTAAGGAACTCAATTCTTAATTTCATTCATTGCAATGAATTAATTAATAAAAATTTAAATAAATTTAATTTAAAATTAAATAACTACAAATAACTGGGGACTATCATATTGGAGAATGCAGATTGCAAAATAATCTAATAATCAGGGTAGTATTTCCTGCAGTATCAGGCTGCTGTGAAAATCCGTTCACAATGGACAGAAAGCCACACGATACTATCAGAAGGACTGTTTTAAGATAAGGGAGAGTGGATTTTGCTGTAGGATTTTAAGATGTAGGATATCAGTTAAAGAACTCAATTATTATTTATGCATCCTATCCTTCAGGAAGTAGGTTTTTAAATACCCTACTCAACTCTAAATTGAATTATGTACCCTTCCACAGTATATGGCTCCCAAAGCGCCTTGTCCTTCCCTCTAAATAGCTTTAGTGAAGTGTATTTTACTTATTTGTTTGCCTCTCCTAGATGAGGATCTCCTAAGGGCAAAGTGATTTCTTATCACCTTTATCCTCTTTGCTAGCACAGAGCCTGGCACTGCAGGATTCATCTTTGCTGTCTTCGCTGTGGGACTCACATTTGCGTCCTATCCTGAGCATTTGGATTGTCAATGGTTTTGGAGGATGAAAGCAAGATTTGAAATTATAAGGGTTAGCTATGTAAAAGTGCTCCACATATTTGAGATTCTCGTGCCTAAGAGGTTTTTATGAAATTAGATATTGATTTGTACAAGTATGTGATGCTGAGTAAAGTAAGGTCATATGATACACTTACCAACAGCCCAGATGCAAGCAATTGTCACTTTAAAAATTAGAGCCACGATAAGGGGCTGAAACAGATTTCACCAGGGAAACTTCTCCCCATCTCCTATTACTAGCTTAACATTTATTTTATGAAATGTTTAAAATTGACATTTTTGTTTTGTTTTGTTACAATCACATAGGTCTTCTGCTTCAAATGTTCAAACCACTAGACACAATTTGAATTACATCTCCATTTAGTTCTGTAGATAATATGGTATGTGCACAATGATAAAGCCCTTAACTTGTAAAAATTCAAATAAAAATTTCTTACTGGGAAATAAAAATTTCTTACTGGGATTCTACCAATAATCATGCATGCATGGAAGTGATGTGACATGCATGATAAACTACTTGACTGATTCATATCCCCCACAAAAGAGATGATCAAGTACTAACCCCCATTCCTGTGGGTGTGGACTCACTTGTGAGTAGGGTCTTTGAAGATCCTACATGATGAGGCCAAATTCAATCAGGGAAGGCCTTAATCAACATGATGGGAGTCCATATAAGGAGAGGAAATCTAGCAGAGGCATAGGTGACTGTGCAGGAAAAGTGGAAACCAGGCAAGGAGGCAGCAAGAGACAGGTTGCCATTTGACAGGAGCAAGGACTGAGCTATCACCAGAACACTGTAGACTGTGAGACTATTAATTCCTGTTGTTTAAATGATCCGGTATGTAGAATTTGTCACACTGGTCCTGGCAAACTGAAACAATCAGTTTAGAAAGAATCTAAAGGAATGTATTTTTTTCCAAATCATTGAACATTAACTTCAATCTTAATACCTCTTGAAAAATGTCATCCTATATTAGCACTTCAGGTTAGGAATGGGAATGCAATAGTTTCTATCCTCTGTGTAAACTGATATGACATGGTATACCATACACATGGAATAGTTAATGACCATCTCAAATTGATCCTTTCAAGAAAATTATCCTCTCATTCCCAGTGCATTGTTACATGGGTCAAAGAGATTAATTTTCATTTTCACTTCTTCAATGATAATTCTACAAATAATTTTATTTTTTTCTTTTCAATTATATATGTAACAATCTCACATTTTGTCCATGAATGTTAAATTATATGATAATTTATGTGTTCAGTCTCATCAGGGAAATGTGTTTTATTTTACAACATACCAGTTATTACCTCAAATGACCTTGAGATTTCAGAGGTTTCATTTTAGTTGTTCTAATATGGTCAAAACTCATGTGTCAAGAGAGCACTTCAACAACTTTTGGCTTGATTATGTAATCTGGATAGAGGTTTCTTTCTAGTACTTTGACATCACCCAACCATTCCTCTCTGTAAGAAGCACATTAATTTTCTCCACACATTCTATTAATTTAATCTCTCTCTCTCTCTCTCTCATATATATATGTTGTTGCATGGATTTTAAAATGATTTAATTTTCATTCAAGGCAGAATTTTCCTCAGGGAGAGGAAAAGGTTTCCCAATATATTTTTGTATCTCTTATTATTTCCTTTTTCTGAATGGCACATTGTCATGTTGCAATGTGGCAAGTATCAAAGATTAGGCCTTGACAATAAAATTACTATTTGTTGCTGTTGTCATTTGTAAACAGAAAACAGTTTACGACGAGTATCTTCTCACAGCATTCTGCTTATGCTGTATAAAAGCTTAAAAAGAAACAATGCGCTTTTTTTGTTGTAGCGCCAAATATCATGGACAGGGTTTTGAATGAGATTCCATAGTGACAATGCTTCAGGGAAGTTGTTGAGAAGAAATATCTTGCTTATTTTTACACTGCTTTGAGAATAGTCACCATCAGGAGAATGCACAATCCAGGTCTTTCTCATGAAAAAACAGGGCAAAATAACAGAAATAGTGTACTACTCACCATATATCACCAATGTTTAAATTTGCATTGAATGTCTTTTGGAAACCCTAACATTTTAACGTTCTGACGGTTTCCTAAACCTATGGTTACCTTCTAGGAAACACAATCAAATTCCAACATAATTCTCCTATAAAATTATAAGGATCCATCCTTAATAATATGTAATAAAATTGTATTTCCAGGGGAAAAAGTACACATTTTTTCCTATTCATGTAAATCCCATGAAGATTTATGATAAATCCAGATATTCTTGTGTTGTGTGCTCTGAAAAAAATCTCTAAATGACCTTAACAAAATACTTGTCTCATTTTTATTCTAAAGTCAATGAAATTAGTGTATTAAGGAAAAGCTTTTCCAATTCAAGGACAATTTCAGGATTTTTTTATATTTTCGTGTTCAATGTTGCAACGACTAATTATTTTTAAAACATCTCTCATAGCATAAAACAAAATATGAGAATGAAACACTGATTTATATAAAAATTCAATTAATTATCCTTTGTTCATGTTCTTTTAAAGAATATTACTGACATGGGGTCTTTTGATTTACTTTATCTTCTTTCCATGTATATTAGGTGAAAATAAGAAGCCCTCCTCCCCACACATGTCTATTCCTAAAAGCCATTTCCAAATGAAGGATCCCTCTTTTCCCTCCCACCCATTTTTTGCACAGGCTTATGCCACCAGAAAAATAAAAGGAAAATGGCATCCATGAAAGGTAGGGATTAGAAACTATTTATTTTCCTTTTCCAGAAGAGAGGAAAAAGGATTAAGAGTAGTAAATACGTAGTAAGGTCAGAGACAGAACTATGGTTTTAGAACAAGATGACTGATATTATGGAGAAAATATCTTTCAGGAAAAGGCCTTAAAAGTGGGGAAAATGAAATTAGAAAGAAATCTATGAGTATATGTTTGGAGAAAAAGTGTGAGAAAGAAACATACAACAAGGTGAAGGTCTGTCTCTCTATTAAGTTAGCTCCTCAAAACACATGCAACCAACTCAGAAAAGAATTGCTGACATCGGGAAGTATCCTTGAACTTTAGGTGATATAGGGGAAATGGGGAACTTCATGGTGCAGACGTCTCCCTAGTTTGCCTGTTGTTTCCATGCAGCAGCTATGGAGGCCCTATAGAGATCCACAAAATCAGTGGAGCTTCAGGAAGTCTTCTTCACCCCTGAGAACTGCAGGGCATGGATTGGACTCCGTGGAAGGAGTCAGGATTGGGTTCACTGGGACAGCTCTGTTGGAAAAAGTCATAATAGATTGCCCCTTTATTTCTTCAGGGCTTAAGAAAGAAAGATTTGACCCAGAATCCCCCAAGAAGCTCTTCTAAGCTGAACATGCAAATTTATTGTGGGGATTGAGCGAGTCACAGAGTCAAGAACACAGCGATGAGGCTAATAAGGTCATTGTCCCAGGACAAGCAACAGTGTCAGCAAAGGAAGCCATGGGAGGGCCCTAATGCTGGCAGAGTGCTATAGTTAGACTTGCTTTCTCAGCAGTTTGATAAAATATTCTAGGGAAAAAAGACTTCTGTATATATAGAGAGAGCAAGCTATTTAAATTATTGAATATTAACACAGACTTTTCACTAGAATCACGAACATTTTTATAGTATTTTATTTCAAATATGCCAATTATGATAAAGTGGGGTGTTAAGCCCCACGTTAAGATAAATGTTTTCTGGTGTGATGGATTAAAAACATATATTCCTTCTGCTCTTGTCAAATGACTGGATGATATGGATTTTTAGTAAATTTTTAGAGAAATGACAGAGCAACGCTGTTATTCTGAGTAATATTGGCCCTTTGAAAATGTTTTATTAGTTTCAGAATCTCAGGTACTTCTAAGCACATCATTACAGTTCTAATCATCATGAAGTCACTGTACTTATTAATTTACAAAGTGTTTTGAGACCTTTGAAATATGAAAAAGTTCTATGGAAAATGAAGTTCCAATTTTATATCATTTATTTAAAATATAAACAAGATGTTATAATTGGTTAGCATAGGGAGAATTTTTAAAACAAATCCATGGCTATACAAAAGTATAGATGTAAAAAGTCTATGAAAGATTTCCAGAATTGCTAATGTACTGAACCAGAATAAGCCAATTCAGTAGGGAATCTTATAGAAACTCCATTCAAATATAGCTTTTAACTTAATAACCACCTCCTCTGACATTCATGAGCATGATAAAAGCAAAGTAAGAGTTCCTACTGGTAAAAACAAATACTATTAACCTTGAGAAATAATTCTTTTCATATAAGTGGTAGCCCAGGGGCAGAATGGATGGTAGAAAAGCTTGGCCAATCTAATTTATTATGGATTTACATAAAAGTACATTATTAAATGTATGTGTTAGCCTAAGAACAACTGTATTTTAATTCAATTCTAGCAGGTTGAGTGATTTCTTTTTTTATGTTACATCTTTTAAAATGTTAATGGAAGTTCTGAATAAATTATCTTATTGTGTTTGAGTGTGTCTGTGTCTGACAGGATTGTGAGTTCTGCCCTTCTTTACTCTGCAATCACTAATGCTCAGTGTCCATAATCAATAAAAATGCTAACCTAGCAAAAAAAGGAAGATGCATTTTTTTAAAAGAAAGTCTGTCCACTATGTAATTATTTCCTTTTTTTCCTCAAAGTTTTCTGGACTTCAGATACCAAGTAAGCACATAAAAAGTATATAAACTAGATAGTGCATCAGAAATGTCATATTAGCCATTCAAGGAGAACTGTGCAGGTTACAGTTCCTTTTATAGCTGCAAAACTGTTTCAGAATGATTTATGGAAGTAAATACTAGTGCTCCACCATTTTTTGCAATCATATAATCTTCTTTATTAATACAAATAATTTTAAACTCTTAAATATTTCCACATGGAGCTGTCTAAAGACTTCAAAAGCATAATCTTTTTGGTTCAAGATTTAAAGTTCACCTTCGATTTTCTTTTAACCCATTTATTACACAAATATGATTATGTTTAATTTTCTGGGATGGACACACACAATTCTGGGCGTAATTCTTACCGTAATTGCAGGTCCAGCAAAAGCCAAGCTGAGCAGCATAAGGAATGGAATCGCCTCCTGGGTCGGGTCAATGTACGGCATGCTAAGACTCCGGTCATAGCAGCTGAATCCAGAGTGAACAGGCTTGAAGACATCCGTGAGTTCAAGGAAATAGAGGCTAACCACAGATGATGCCAATATAGGCAACTGAGAAGGAAGGACATAGAAGCTCAATTTATTCTCCTACTCAGAGACATAAATATAACCAATACACTTTGCAAACAGGTGGAATTCTACCCCCCTCTCACTATCCCTCTCCAATCCCAGAATTAAAATCATCCTTAAATGCTAGTGCTCTGTCTTCAAGATATATTCACTTCTGTCAACAACCCATGAACCCAAATTGTCTCTCACCATTGCTCTTGGGTTGCCGCCTAACTGGCACTCTACTTTCACTCTTGCCTTCTCAATCAACTATCTTTTTTCCATCCAGGATTCAAATAATCATTTTAACATAATTCAGGTCATATCACTGCCCATCTTAACCACTTCCAATGGTTCCCATTATACTTGAATAAAAATGAAATGCCATACAATGAAATGCACATCTCTCTATGATTTATTCCTTGCTTCAGTTTATTTTATAATTTTTCTGCCACATTTTCTTCCCCATTCCTCACCCTCTAACTGCAATCTAATCATATCAATCTTCTGTCTTTTCCTCTGACAGTCAGATCCATTCTACTTAGGGGGTTTTCATTTGCTGTTCCTTCTTCCTTTCGTACTCTTCCCCTGGTTCTTTCCACGAAAGGCTTCTTATCATTTAGCAATGCATTCCAGAACTTTCCATCTAAAGTAGCCCTTGCCCTAGCTTCCACTCTTTAAGCATCACCTGCCTAATTTTTTCTTTTATTTATTTATTTTTTAAATACAAAAAAAAAACCCACCAAATAAACGCAAACATTCCTATTTTGATCATTCCGTTCTATATATATAATCCTTGCCTAATTTTTTCACAACACTTATCATAACGAAATTATCTTGTCAATTTAATTCTTCAATTGTTTATTTTTTGTATCTCCCCATATATTACAATGAAATACAGGCTCCATGAAGTGAGAATCTGCCTGTGTTATTTATTGCTGAGTCCTTAGTGCATAAAATTGTTCTTGGCTCATGTTTTGCATGCAATACATGATTTAGTAATTTAATGGGGCAATGAATATTTGTTGATAAATGACTAATTGAATAAATGGCAAACCTTAATTTATTATACTAACTAGAGTTACAAGATTTAGCAAATAAGAATACAGGTCACCTATTAAGAGTAGTTTCAGATAAACAGCAGATAATTTTTAGAATAAGTTACATCCCTTGCAAATATGGGACATGCTTGTACCAAAATGTGTCAGGCATTATGAGGTTCTAGCGATGGTGAGCAAGACAAACATGGGCTTGGCCGTTAAGGACAGTAAGCTTAGTGAGAAACCTGTTATGAGCTAAAAAGGAAATATTGCAAATATATTGCCTAGTTTAAAACCTTTCAGAATTTACGAACCCAGATATACAAAATTGAAAGAATAGTTTAGTTTAAGACTTTGCTTATTGCAGAGGTCACAATATTTCATCAAACAGGGCAGAGTTTAATAAAGGCATTAAAGACCACTCATGATTTCTGATTGTAAAATGAATTTACAATCCAGCATCATGTTTTCTACTCCTAAGAGCTCTTTTTGTAATGTGATGGGAATTAGGTTTATTGTACAAATTAATAATGAGTGGTAATTAACCTGGCACTTTTTTTGTTTTTCAGATGGTTGCTTTTCAATGCAGAGAACCAAAAATATTTCAAAACACTTAAATTTCTTTTATTATAATTTATCTTAATTTGATTATCCCAAATATCTGATCACTTCTCTCCTACCTTTTCTGTAGTGCAGCAATAGGAGATTTCACTCTTGGCCAATTAGTCAACATTTTATGGTGCATGTTCATGTCTGAGATTTCCACTTAATTTTAGATTTTTAAAATTTTTAAAGTTATTATTTTAAAATTAAGTTCTAGTTCTTCTATATTGAATTGAACAAATATTTAATATAGCAGAATTGTTCCAGACAATGTCCTAAATCATTTATAAGTTTTAATTAATTTATTTTTACATTCGTTTAATTAAAACCTTTCATTTATGACATTAGATAGGTGCTAATATTATTCTCATTTTGCAGATGTATAAATCCAGTCACTGCTAGTAAGTGACAGAGTTAGACTCTGAGCCCATGAAATCTAGCTCAAAGTCTTATTTCTTAATCACTATTTTATGCTTTCCAAAAATAGTAAGGAATTTTAGGATAACAAAATACTGTGAGTTTCATTTAATAGGGGTGCTACTTGGCTCATAGTTCTGGTTAATTAAGGATGTCTATTTGAAAATCTTTAGTTAAAATATGCACCATTTATAATAAAAGACATTTTCTTAGAAGTATGGGTTCCAAAAAAAATCAGAAAAAAAAGACTTTCCCCCATTAATTTGAATGCTAAATATCTCATTTTTAAACCAGATTGCATGATTAACCTTCTTCCCTCTTTCCTTGGTGGTTTCAGCTCATATTTCAGATCTTCCACATGTATTAGTTGGGAATCAGATTTGAAATTTTTAACATCCACCCAAATAATATCTGATCATCTCATTTTTAAATAGTCACGTTCCAGAGAAATGAATTTGATGTCTTCTGCAGAAAACGGAACACAATTTTATTGACATGACCAATTTGAATACTAACCAAAAACATCTTCTCTAGTGTAGATATTCCTGACCATTGAGCTCTATGGAGGCTTACTGCAGAATCTGCTCAACAGTGAAGATGTAGCTATGGAATGAAAGTGTTCTATGTGTGTGTGTGTGTGTGTGTGTGTGTGTGTGTGTAAATAGGGGAGGAAACTCAGAACATGACAACCTGTAGTAAAACCAATGGGTTCATGTGGTCTTCAAGGCATCTAGGAAATTCTAACACTCACTTTCTCACTCACTACTACCAGTGCGACCTTGGAAATGTTTTCCATAAATCTGGGTTTTCTCATCTATATGATATGTTTATTGCATATAACAATATGCTTAAATAAGCATCCAGCATAACACTGTTGTGAGGACTAAATGCAGTATTGCAAGTAAAATTCAACAATGCCTGGAATGAGGGATGGTTTTTTAATATGGGTATTAGTGCTGTTGTTTTTGATGTTGTTAGTATTACTACTAACAATAATAAACTGGTCAAATGTCACCTTTTCCATATTCCTTTTGAGAGTAATTTCATTTTTAATTCCCTAGCACTTCATTTCAGGGAAATTTTTCACACACTGCTTTGTAGAATTATCTGTTACAGGTTAGTTATAGCCTTTGCTCTACTTCCTAAACTGAAATTTCCTTAAAGCAGGAGGTTAATGTTACTCAGTTTCTTATTTCTGCCCATAATATACATCATAATGACTTCCAAACATATATATACATATAATAAATTAATATATGAATGGAAATAATTTCTGTCACTAATATTCCACACCTTTCAGTTACATTTTTGAAACTCCAAAGTTGTTTTGCTATACTATTTTTCTATCCATGCAATAATATCTTCTAGTTCTACAGAAAAATGTCTCAAGGTTTCATTTGTTTTCAAAATAGGAATCATTTTTGTCCGTGTTCTCTTGTCACGTTTGTTTCTATGGTTTTCTACAATCTTTTATTCTTTGTCATTTATATCAATTTTATTATGAAGAGTTAGTTGAACAAAGTATTTATAATGTTGGAGTACTTTTTGCACTGTGTTCTTCTACTATATTTTCCTATTCAGCAGTATATGCATTAAATTATGTTTACCTCATTTACATATATTTTTTGCACGGGCAGGCACCAGGAATCGAACCCAGGTAACCGGCATGGCAGGCGAGAACTCTGCCTGCTGAGCCATCGTGGCATGCTCCATATTAATCTTAAAGGTATCTTTCATTGTTTTGAAATGTTCAACAACTTAACTTTCTTTTGACTATAATAAATTTAACAAATGGTACATGCTGATTTTGGTATAGATACAGAATTAATATACACCTAATAAAATTACATAAACAGACTTGTATTGATTGCATGTAAAATGGGATTTTGACAAGAGATTTTTTAAAAGAATAGATAATCAGGCATTAAGAATTTTATTCTCTAGTAATAATGTAGCCAAGAGAAAAGTGTGAACAAACCTATTTTGATCCAGTAATACAGAGGAGCAGAATTACCGGAAGATTAGGAAAGTGGTTTTTAAAAAGAAAAGATTGATTCTTACAATTATCATCTGCTAAGGAATTTGTGAGTAAAAATAATAGAGTAATTTAAAGAGAAAAATGTATAACTGTTTTATAATACAGGACCAACAAAAGAAATGTGCTTTGAAAGATCATGTATCCTAGATAACAATTGGTTGTTTTGATGCCAATTTTAAAAAGAAAAATATATAGTGTATATCAATTTTAGTGAAACGTTTTGTGGAATCTATCATGATGTTTTATCTAGGTCAGATAGACAACTTGTTTTTAGCATGGTGATTATAAGTTTTACTTCTCATTTGGAAGAGTTCACTTTACACCTAGAGCTTATTAGATATTTAATGCAGGTCAGAATCATTCCTTTCCTTTTTCATGGTCCTGATGAACTTAGAGCCCTTGAGAACCTCTTGAATTTCTGAGAATATAGTCATAAATGGCCAATAGATGTATATAGTGTGGATGGCTCATTCATTTATGTATTTATTCATTCTTTCATTCAACAAATATCTATTAAGAGCCCCCTAATGTTAGGCATTGCTCTAGGTCCCGGGATTAGAGTTGTGGTAGAACAAAAAGTCCTTGATCTCATTAAGATTTCATTCCAGGTGGAGAAGGCAGACAAGAAATAAAATGTAATATTAGAAAGAATATATGCTATAAAAAAGATAAAAGAGGGGGCTGCAGCATTTGAGTGCCTGGGTTGCTATTTTAGTTGAGGGAAGACCTTCCTGAGTAAGTGCCACTTAAATGGAGACTTGGGTGGACAAGAAAGAACTAGCCATATTCTGGCTATTGTCTTGAGTATTAATAGATTGTTGTTAGCCAAAAATAGAAGTAAGGGTGGGCCACGGTGGCTCAGTGGCCGAGTTCTCGCCTGCCATGCTGGAGACCTGGGTTCAATTCCCGGTGCCTGCTCATGCTGAAAAAATAAAAATAAAAAAAAGTAGAAGCAGGGTGACAATAAAAAACTCAACAAATATTTATTGACTGCTTAGTGTGTGCTAGGCACTATTCTAAGGGTGGAATATAGCAGTAGCCAAAACATCTCATGGAGCTTATCTCCTAGTGGAGGCACGTCTAGTACAGTAGTCTGGGTAAGAGTTGATGGAGGTTTTTACTGGGGTATATTACTGAAGATACAGAGAAGTTGACAGAATCTGGATATAGTTTTGAGGACTATAGCAGCAATGATAGGACTTGTTGATATGTTGGTCATCAAAGAAGAGAAAGCAATTAAAGGTTGATTCTAAGGATTTGGGGCTTAAGGAATTGGATCAGTGGTGTCATTTGCTGGCACAGGGGAGACAGGGTAAGCTTGGGTTTGGGGGAGAAGGAATCTAGGGTCCTGTTTTGGAAATATTAAAATTGAGATGCCTCTTAGTTTTCCAAGCACAGTTGCCAAGAAGAGAGCAAGATGAGAATCTGAAATTCAAGGGAGAGTCCAAGGTTGGAAGTATCAAGTTTTAAGTCATAGATATGTTAATGATTTTAACAGTATTATCCTCACATTTAAAGAACACTTGTACAAAAATTTCAAAGTTAAATTATCTTGGTTTTGATATAAGTAATGTCACAAGAAGTCAAAGAATGTAATTTAAAAAGATATGCTGGGAACCAATCTTGATACATTCCCCAAATGATATAAAAATGGGAAAATTCAACATTAGTACAATATATCAAAATGAAATTCAAATTGGGAAAAATGTTAGCAGAACAGAGTAATTTCATTAAGGCCTGTGGCACTAAGGAGTTTGTCACAAGTCAATATACAGCAATGAAGGAATTTTCTACATCCTCTAGTACAATCTCTAATGATATTCCATGGTGTTTTTGTATGTGTGCATTTGTTTTTGTTTTTATTGTTTTGTTTTTTGCCTTATAGCTAATACAAATAAATCTTTTCTTTATATATTGACAATAATAAAAACTAGTAATAATAGCATTAGAGCTTTATGGTTTATAAAATTATTTGTATCCTAATTGTAGCATATCCAGACTAGCCACACTGTACTTCTAAAATTAAATACTCTAACACTTGTGGTAACATTATTGGGAAGAATCGGTCTGGATGAGTCTGCAACATTATTCAAGGTCTGGAAATCTAAACTAGTTTTCACAAATAACAAAGAAATGTGGGTGGATCTGATCCAAATATGTATTCTATAACAGAATTAAGATGTCAAAAGAGGTCTCTCTGTGTATAAAAACTTGATATATGATAAAGTATCCAATCCCTTGTAAACAATTAAGAAAGATAAGAAAAATATTGATGATGTAGAACCAGAAAACTTGAAAAAAAAATCATGCTGATCCATAGCTATTGCTTCAGATTTCAGATGGAGTATTTAGATAAAAGGGGAAAAGTATTTGATAAATTTGCCAAAAAGAAAAGATACTCTACTATCAATGTTTGATGTAAACTGATTATGTGCCTGCTGATTCTGAAAGTAGTAAAACTTTTTAGGAAAGTGTTATATTAATACAATATCAATTATTCAAAAGCCAAAAATTTTAGCTCTGGTTTGAATAATCAACAGAATATGAAAACTACTTATGTACGCACACACACATATACACATACAAAAGGATGTTCACTGTAGCATTTATCTTTATTATAGAGAATTGGAAATCATTCTAAAACCTCAGTAATAGGAAAAAAGATCATTTTAATTTGTTGATTTGGAAAAATATTTATTATGTATACATTAAAACAATTACTGAAACTAAACAGCAACATGGAAAATCATTTATTATGTGAAGTTAAGTGAAACAATATAAAATAATGTGTGTATAACTACAACCACGTAAAATAAGTTTGAAACAGAATATGTAAACATAGAACTAATTTTATTAGCATACTTTTGAGGGCTATTTCAAAAGTGTTTTAGCTATATATATTTTATTATAACCTAAAAAGGAAAATGTTAACACAATCATTAAGAAACATCTCATTTTAATATTGAAAGTATAAGGAATATCTAACAGACAAGTCATGTTGCAACATACACAACATGCAATGATAATTTCTGTAACTCTCTACAGAAAAATACAGAAAATTACATTTAAAATATGGGGACTGCAACATGGCTTGATTTGAGTAATTCTTCTATACCAAATATTTCAGATCTTTGGGAAAAATAAATGTGCTCAAATTAACTCCCAATTACAGAAGATCTGAGACTCCATAAATAGAATACAAATGGCTTATGTGGAATGCATAGATGCAAATTAAAACAAGGAAGCATTATGGAGAAGAACCATTTCTGGCCTCAGAACCAAGAGAATCCAGTTTCTCCTCTCATTTATTTCACTAGCTTCTAGTATTTGGGGCAAGTCTCAATCTTTTTGGGCTATATTTCTGCAGAAATAAATAGGTCTCATTCTTTATCAATGTAATGAAGGATTTCTTATCTTGCCATCTAGTTCTAAATTTCTGCATATAGAGTCGTGAATTTAGAAACATTTTTCTCATTTTTTTCCCCACATTGTCACTACACTGTACACACTGGATTTTTCTACCTTTTACCTACTCCACCATTTGTTTTCTCTTCCACGGTGCTTCCAGGGTTATTTTCCCAGAATTCACATCTGATTATGCCTTTAATAGCCCACATTGATAAAAAAAAAAGTAAGTGCAAATGTTTTAGAATGGCATCTGTGACCTTTCACAATATGGTCTCAAGCTGTCTTTCTTGTTTAATTTTCCACCATACCTGCATTCTATACAGACACAGCCTAGTTCCCATTAAACTCATGCCTTAAAAAAGACATCTTCTAGTTTGGGCTTCAAGTCAAATTTTCCAATTTGTTGGCTATAAAAATTGTCCTCATCCTTCCCAGCCGAGTTGGCATAATTTTTTTTTTTTAACTCTGAAAATTTCCCACATGCTCACCTTTCGGAATTGAAGACTCCTGCCTCATGTACTCCATCTGAAACTGCACTGCAGAACCTGTTACTCTGCCTTGGATTTAGTCGTTGTGTATTAGCAGTTTTTGTCCTAAGATTAAGTACTCATAAGTGAGAACTTTTATATTTACACAGTGTGTGAATGCTTTAGGTGTTCAATAAATGTTTGCTGAATTTAATTGAAAGAAATCAGGAAATTACGTTTAAAGAAAGAGAAAATGTGTATGGTTTCTTAACAATATGTACACTTGTTGAGGACTTAGGTACCAGATTCTCTGCTAAGTTTTTAAAATAGATTGCTGTATTCAACCAGAAACACCTGATAAAGTAAGTACTACTACCACCCCCAATTTACAGATGTGGGAACTGAGGCAGAGATAGGTTATATAAATTGCCCAAGGGTCAAAAAGACGGTAAGTGGGAGCACCCAGATTCCTTACACAGGTTCTTAAGTCCAGGAAACCTGCTATAAACTGCTTTATTGGTGGGACTCAACCTGCTTTCCTCTTCGATGCCACCATATGGGCAGCAATCCCCAAATGGAAAGAGGGTATTGTAGGTGCTAATGTGCCTTAAACACTTTTTCTCCCTACTTCTTCCCTATCACTCGGGTATGAAAATACTTATTTTGCTCTTGTATAAGATTTATTCTTTCTGGAGCCCATTTTACTCAGTCACTAAAAGTAGACGTTATTGAGAATCAACTCATAATTAAAAAGAAAAGAGCATTTATTGAGTCTTTACTTAGACATTCCTGCCCACCACCCCATAAATTATCTAATTCAATTCTCTCAATCACCTTAGAAAATACTATCCACATTTTAGGATAAAGACCCTGCCCCAAATGAGTTAAACAGCATGCCTAGTTTCTAAGTGGCAAGGCAATTGAAACCTGATCTGTCAGTTTCTCGAAAGCATGCACCCCACTACTACGCTGTGCTGCCATTCCACCATATGCTGCCATCTGGCACTAGTCTGACACTTTTCAGGAAAGGACAGCCTCAGGCTTCAATGGGAATGCCAGCTTCAAGGACAGAAGATGGCCATGTGTGCAAGGGGTTTAGGTGGCACCAAGACTGAAGGGCTGGTATGCATTTTCAGATCACACTCTTATTGTCATGGAACTCCAAGCTACTCAAGGCTCTACCCTGTGCAGCTTCTCCAAACTTGTTTTCACTTTATTTTCTGTATTATCCTAAGAACCTTTAATTATATTTTGGATTTTGTGGGTTTTATTTTTTTTTACCTTCATTTCTGTTTTTCCTAGTGAATGGCTTCTAATATAAAATATCAGGAACTGGGACACAAGATATTTAAGGCTCCAGATTCTTTACGTCTTTAATGCTTCCTTTAATGCTTTTTCTCACTGCATAGATATCTCCATGTATGGCTCTATTGTAGAAATTGTCTTATGGGATGGCAGTTCCTTTACTTTTCTCTCTCCTATTCAATGTCATGAACCTTAAGAGTAGAAAAATTGTCTCATGCACCTCTGTATCCCCATTGTCTAGTATAAAGAAGGACTCAATGTACTGGGTGTCTTCGATGTTGAACACATTTATATGTGCATATAGGTATAAAAATGTGTGTGTGTGTGTGTGTGTGTGTGTGTGTATATGAATGGTTTGAAAAGAGATGCCAAATATTTAGACAATTCTTTTGTAGTGCGGTAAACAGGAGAACAAAACCCAGTTAACTTCTACCGTAAGAAAATAGTTCCAATTTTGAATTTCTGGTATTCTATTGAATTTGTTGGCATTAAAGAACATAAGAAGCTCAAACTGGGCCCTCCAAATAGCAATGGTAATTAATAAGGAAAAACTACCAGACTTAAGATATATGTTAGGTCTAATGGGATAAATCTGTTCTAAGTATGTATGATTGAATATGAACTACACCTTTACAGCTCTAAAAAGATTAATTACAGTCACTCAGTGATCTAATGGTAAAGACTAAAATAACGATGGAAGGCTGTTTTACTACCCGAATATTGATCTAGCGTTCAGCTTGAGGAAGTAGGCTTTGTAATCATCAGCCCAAACCTCAGGCACTGAAGATTTGCTCTTCTCACTTAATCAGACACTGAAGTATGTGCATTGTCTTGGAAAGCACTTTGTTCTTCAAGCCAAATTAGAGAATCAGGCCTGGGGCAGGGGCATATATTTCAATTGTTAAATGTAATTGCCTTTAAATCCTTTCTACAAGCTGTCATTTCTTTTCCATTAGAAAATACAGCTAACTTTCAAAAATGTGGATACTAACAGCAATTTGATGTTACTAATATTTGCCAGGTACTATTTAAAGTTATCTACATGTAATAACTCTTGTAAAGTTACAATGCCCCTTTGATGAAGATGCTATTAATATCTCCATTTTACAGATGAAGAACTAGAGGCACAGAAGGATTACATGATTTGTATTAGGTTATCCAGATCACTAGTTGGATTACAAACTCAAGCAAATCAGTTCATGAATACATTTGTATAACCGTTATACATACGGTTCTTCTAAGAATTTCTACCACTGACATATGCTTTCCCATCGATATTGAGAAATAAAAAAAATAAAATCATAGGAAGTGCATCTTTTCTTTAGATCTTTTGGATGTCACCCTACTATTTCTACTGTGAGTGGTACTGTGCATATATTTTGGTTTCTGAATAAAAGGTAAGATCTTCATTTATTCAGACTGAATAAGCATACTCACTTTTAGGGGGGCTATTTTATTCATAAAGACAAGGCAATAGGTTTTCATCTGAACAATACTTCAAAGGGAGTACATACTACCTTTGGGGTCTAATACATATTTCTTAATACCAAACGAAAAGGGAGTAAAGGAAAAAAAATACTGTTTTTACAATAATGTCAGGAAAATAAAATGTAACTAAAAAGTCTATATTTGAGATATGCTATATGGAAAAAGAGGCATATATTTCTGATTTTGAGATCTAGTATGACGTATATTCTCTGTTCTCAAAATAATTGAATTAGAAATCATCAATATGTTGAAAATATTTTTGAATTAGAAATCATCAATATGTTGAAAATATATTTTCAAGTTGCTTAACAAACTCAGGTACCAATGTATCATTATACCATGTTACACAAGCATTTATAACAGTTTAATAATTTTTATTATATAATCAAATTATTTAACAAATATTTATTGAATGCATATACTGTGTTTAATGTATTTTATTTGGCTTATAAATCATATAGATAAGATATTTAAAATCTAGTTTTGGAGATGAAAACCTAGCCACAGATCACGAACCCCTCTCTCTTTCAGCCTTGTCTCCTGCATACTTAGATGCATATCTAGCTGACCTTCAAGATTGAAGATTTTCTAGTGCTATCTAAGACCTTATTTACTTGAATGTTACTTTTCAAAGTGATTAATGCACATTAGAGATATCAAAGGTGGGCTGTTAATGTGGGACATTAGTAACTTCTATCTTCTAAGATCCTGGGCTCTGTTTAAATAATGTATAATTGTATTATTTGTTTCACTGTTAGATGCATCAAGAAATGATATACAATGTAACATGTAATACAAGCACACTGACAAACAAGAACATCTTATTTCTAAAGGCTTAAATGAATAAATCTAACTATAATAGTGAGTTTCTTGACCAATGCAAGTACCTGGTAAGATAAGTGGTTTGAGTAAAGGGTCAATGATATAAATAAATATAAATAACTCAAGTAAAGCTCTCCCTCACCTAGCTTTGAGAGAGCTGGTGTTCACCAGCAGGGACCATGCGCAGATCCTTGACCGTGCACAGGTGGTCCAATTAGAATAGAAAGCGCTGCAGACTGGAGGAATCTATAAGCAATGTTTTACAGATGGTGATTTTTTAAAAATCAACTTCCCCACCTTTCAAGGAATAGCCATGACATTAAAAGTTTATTTGACCCTTGCTCAGATGCTGAACTTTGAGTACCCCAACTTGCTCTTAGAGAAGGAGATGCCTTTGTCTCACCACCCAAGCTCAAGCTCAGTCTCTCTGTTATGCTACACAGCTTCTTCTTAGATTGGAAATTGCTGTCTTTGCTGTGATTTTTAACGAGGCCTAGAAAATGAAGAAAAGGCATATTTTTTGGCTGCCAAGGAAAGATTGTGGGGCTGGGACAAAACTCACTAAAGTTTTTGTGCTTCTTGGGGTCACCTCCTACGCGCCACTTACTATCTCTTCCTTCTCTACTTTGCCGCATTGACATCTGCAGTCTTGGGAAGGTGGTAGGGATGGTGTGAGAGGAAAGAACAGGAGCCCATTCAGACTGGTGGACTGTGAGCTTTGGAATGAAGAGTGGTTAGAAGCTTTTTATAGCACCATAGAGCCAGCATCTTCTACGAGGTGCTGAGCTTGGTTCTTCTAGCTCATGTTGGAACATACACCTGTATACTGAAGTCTTGGTAACTTCATTGTTTCTGGACAGGATTACAAAGTTCACCTTCAGGTCAGCCAGAAAATACTGAGGCTAAGGTCAAGGCCAAAGCTGAATTACAGGCCTAGGTTCTATCTCCTTATCTCAATTAATTAAGTTGCTGTATTTCTTGATCAACACAGCAAATAAAGCAGCACAATCTTACTGATAGCATACTATGTGCTCCCTGCTATTTGTTTTCCTTTAGATCCTGAATTTAAAAACTGAGAAACAAGAGGAATCTACTAGTCAGTAGAACCCAAACTATCCATTAAATAACCACATAGGTCTGAGACGTAAATATCAAAGAACACACCATAATTAAATATTTTTTTCATACATGTAAAATTCAACTGGAAGCTAGAAACCAAATAAGATCTTGAGGTAGAAGAGTTTTCAAAAATTCATCACCCTATAGCAGACAGCTTATATAGATTGCTGCCCAACTTTCATAAGATTTCCCCAAAAGGACAACTTTATAATCTATGCTAAAGTCTTTACTGTTTGAAGTTCTCCCTGCTTTAATGGCCCAACCCTCAGTTGCTTCAAAACAAAGTCTCCAAATTAACACCCAAGAGGCAAAAAATTGTTTAGGGTGTAATCCAATCACCCTAAAGAGAGAATCCAAATAAATCTCATCCTAATAGCCTAAATGAGGCCACTTATTCCCAAGGTTGGATTATTTTTTGATTCATCCATCATTTTGTGGAGAGTATACTTTACCCCATATATCTTCAAACGGACACATGAAAAGATATGTAATTTGCACTAGGCAGACCTTACTGCTAAATTCATGTGTGGTAGTATAAAAATATGAAAAAATGAGACTGTCAGGGTCTCACAAAGTATAGCCCTAATATCTTTGGAGTTTGAATAGACAGTAACGTGTTACACTAGTAAATTGTAAATTCTCAGTAAATATGAATTTACTCCATTGACTAGGTCAAGTAATGGCACTTAAGACTGGTGGTCTCCATTGTGTATGCGTGTACCCCTATCAATTAAAAATGACCATATGGTGTTATGTTTATGCATTTATAATTATAATGAATTATTTTCTATCATTGCATGCATATTATAAAGCATATCTAAATGTGTGATACAAAAACAAATAAGGAAAATAAACCCCCTTCCAGGATCTTTACTTTCAACAAGATAGGTGGGAATGGGTGGATATGGGTAAGTAGGAAAGAGAAAATATATTCACTAGTAACTGTTTGTACATTCAAAACTGTAAGTCATATTAGATAATTTGCATAATAGTCATAGCAATTTGGATGAAACCATAATATTCCTGTAAATGAGGAATCTGAGGTTTGGAGAAAGTGAGTTACTTGTCCAAGATTACAAAGCTATTTAGTAGACCATGTGACAAAAAACCCTATCTTCTTTTAATAGAGCAAAAAATAGATATCTAATATTTGTTCTGTTATAGGCACAAAAATATCGTCTTTATTGGCATGTGTGTCTTATGTAACTAAAATGGTTTTCTATGGAAAATGACACAATAAATTCTTTGCATCAACAATGCCTCTCTTTGAAGTCGCGAATATCAGACAATATATGGGTATGCCCTAGATCATAAAATAAGCGTGAGTATAATTAGGCAATGAGGACTCATATAGACCTTGGAGATTGATTCAATCTTCAGTTGCTCAAAAATCCACAAGACAGAGCAATGTGTCTGATGGGGCATTCATCAACACTTATTTTTTTATAAATAACAGTGTCTCTACCAGCTGCAAAAAGAAAGTTAATGAAAAATTATGTTTAGATTATTAGTGCTGTTTTATTGCATCTGTTCAGTGAAAAATTTATTGCAAGTCTACTATGTTCTAGGAACTATGCCAGTAATGGTTTCATTTTATTTCCATTAATGTACACAAAGGCATGCAATAAGCAATCAATAGATATTTATTTAATGAATGAATGAATTGCTATAAAAGTGCAAATCAGATTACACCTGGAAATTCATTTTAGCATTCTTTATTGGAAACTACTTAATATAAGATTGGCTTCTTTTGGATTCTATCCATGAGATATCAGTTTCTGAAGCATGACTACTACTTTATTAAATGGCAGCTTTACCTCTAAGGTAACCCCACAGCATAGGCTTTTGGGGACAGCATTAAATGATAGACAATATATGTGCATATCTCAACTAACCCCAAACCAAATAATATTCTGTTAAACATAACAATGTTTTATTTTCCATTTCCACAAAACATATTGATCTTAATTGCCCGTAGTTCCCCTTCTTTTTTTGGTATGTTGTATTGCAGGGTCACATTTCGTTCTTTTCCCATGTGAGTATCCATTATTGCAGCACCATTTGTTGAATTTTTTGTTTGTTCGTTTTTGTTGGTTTCTTTGCTTGTTTGGAAAGTGCATGGGCTGGGAATCGAACCCTAGTCCCCTGCATGGCAGGCGAGAATTCTACCACTGAACCACCCTCACATCCCCTCCCCATTCTTTTTATTTTATACCTGAATGGTCTATGTCTCTTTCAGAAGGCTTGAATATAAGCCAACCTATTAACAGCAAATAAGATGCAATTATCCTCCTTTATATTGATTGACATTGTTTTGTGATTAAAAAGCAACCAAACAAACAAAAAAGGAGAACAAGTGAAACAGTAATGGACCTAACGGGCAATTGGTTCAGTGTCTAATTACTGACAGGGAAAACACTTCAACATTAATTATGTTAAAAGTTACATTTCTGTCCTTGGAACCCACATTCCAAACTTCACTTGACCATTAGGGAATTAGTCCATCACACAGTTATCTGGAAGTACATTTCTCAGTTTATTCATTCTAGAAGAAACTATAGAAAGCTGCAATGCTCATATTTAAACACTCCACAGTTTATATACAAACATTTTTTTTTTCCTGTGGCCAAGATGGGAGAATGGCACTCCTTGGGTTTTAGGTAAGTTCTTGGACATCTTTGGGCCTCAGTGACTTAATCTGTGACAAAGTTAATACCTACTCTTCTGTTGTGCTAAAAGGATAAATAAGATAAAGTACTGAAAACAGTACATAAATCTGCTATGGATAATTAAAAAGTACATTGCTACTGGTGATGTAAATTATCTTCTTATATCTTTCAATGCTTCCTCTTGTCTTTACTGTCTGAGACCTAATGTAAAGGGAAGCAATTGTACATTATAGGCGGAGAATTTGGTTGTAAGAAAGAGAGCTATCACTTCCATTCCCCTGATTTTTAGCTGTACACATGTTTTCCAAGGGTCAAACAATTTTGAAAAACCATTCATAATTATGATTATAATTATGAAATCCATTCATAATTATTTTCACATGTTGCTTTATGCAATATGACTGGCATAAAATGTGTATCGCAGGTATTTAGATACCAGCTTCAAACAGCTAACATGATTTGTTCACATATAGAATTAGAATGACCCATATTTTAAATGTTGAAACTCAGAGGGAAACTTTCTAATATGAGGAATTCTAGAAATAGTAATAATTAAGAAAGAGCTTTAGAACAGGAGCCAGGAGGCCTAGGCTCTATTCCTGATCTAAAATTAACCAGAGTTTGGCAATAGGTAACTCATTTAACCTTTCTGAGCCACAATTGTTTCTTATGTGATAGAACAAAGGAGGCAAACCAGATGACCTTTCAGATCTCTGACAATTCTTGGAGCTTTGTTAAGTTTAATTCTGAAAAGCCATTTCTTCACTTTTTATTTTTGAATATAGAATAGTGTTTGAGAAATAACCTATGCTATATACATATACAGAGAGCAAATCTGTTTGCTGTAATAGTCCCAATATGAAAAGCGATGATATATGCCAGAAATGCCTTTTTATTTAACAAGCCAGATTAGATAACCCAAAATGCCTAAAGAGGTCTCCATAGTTTGTTCATGGGTTGTTCCCTTGCCCTCACAGGCATTCGCTCAGATCATCTACTGTCTCCTGTTTTTCTCTTAGTCCTCCTTGGCCTGGCCTTTCTCTATTTCTATTATCTCTTCAGGATTCTTTCCTCCACCCTCTATCATTCTTGAAGACCTACAGATTCTACTTTCCTAACCTCCCAAGTCTTTCCTGAACCTCTACTCACAGCTCTTCATCAGGCTGTACGGGAGACTAATGGGGGTCGGTTGTACTTTCCCAAAGGAGCATCTTCTCAGATGACATCTGTACACCTACGTCAGAATTAAATCAGTTACCACAAGTGAAGAGGGCACTAAAAAAGCCAAGTTCAGTAGCTGGATGAAGAAAAACTCAATTCCATTATTTAGATGAAGCCCCAACCAGACAGCTTCCAAATACACGCTCTCAGATACCACACAGCCTAAGTCACGGCAGAAGCAGGCGTGTCTACCTTTGACTTCATTATTAATTTTAGCATTGGAAGTGTGTATGAAACGAAGCGTTGTAATATAAGAACAAGATGGATGGGCAAGCATTCAAATCTTTAGTATCCCTGGATATTTATCTCTCTGCGCTATAATTTACTGATCTAAAAATAAAGATAATAATACCTTTGTGGTAGGGTAGTTCTCAGAACTAAAGATAAATGTATGTAGAGGGTCTGTCACACAAAGGAGGCTTGGAAATTTACTTATTGTTTTAAATCATCACTACTATTGGTATCATAATCATTGTTAACATCTCTATGAAGATAGTAGAATTAAGATTTTTTCCAGTTAGAAAAAAGTAGGAAAAAGAACATATTAAGTGACTTGGCTAGAAGACACTGTAAGACAGTGAAGAATCCAAGGAACAGAATATAATTCCCTAATAGCAGGTCCTATATTCAATGTTTGGTCTTGGTACTTGTGGAAATGTCCTTATTTAACTCTATGCTTATAATTTATAAATATATTTTCTCTTTATTTTTTCTTTTTCATCAAAGTACTCTAAGGACAAGGCATTGTGACTCTAAAATAGGAGGAGAGATATGCCAGCTCATCTCAGTTGGCTGGGTTTGGAGTGCTTCTTTGAGCAGACTGTCCTCCTATGCAATCTAGAAAAGGAAAAAAAAATCTTCAGCTACTATTTTGGTATATGCAACATAGGCATGTCATGATTTTATCCTTCCTACTGGTGTTAAAGTGTATGTAAAGGGAAATAAGCTTGCTATATTTCACATCAAGAAGATCAAATGGGTTATATAATTTTCATGTGCGACCAACACTACAATGGAAATCCTATGAACTAAAGTTTGCTACAATCAAGAATCTGTGGATACTTTCCAGTGGGAAGGAAACAAAATTTTATTAAGAGAATTAGCCTTTATCAAGATATCACAGTCAAGACATGGTGTTCAGACTGAACTAATCAGAGTGTCTTTGCTCAAACAAAGGTTTTTTGAAGTTTTCCTGATAGGATGGCAATAGTATAACAATGGGTTCTATTTCTGAAAATGCTATCTAGTTACTAACAGTATAATTATTAACCTGCAATAACAAAATCCTGCAACACATAACGTACAGCATTTAAGCTAATTAAAACTCTATATAATTTCAATTCTGTTGAGTTTGAAATATTCTGAATCCTGAATGCTTCGGATACCATTATTTTATGCTGATTGGGAGACATATGAAATTTCAGTTCTATTTGTATTTGTTTACTTATGTGCACATTTGTGAATAAATTGCAATGAATTTCAAACTCCTATCTCTATCCATAGCCCTGTTAAAATATGCAATTCATATAGGTCAAACATAACTCTTCTACCTCTATCAGGTAAACATCAAATTAATAAAAAGTATGTCATAAAACAATGTTTAAATGAAAAGAAACTCTTTCCTATTTCTTTTTTTATATTGAGAATTTATATCTTTTCAGCTTCAAAGGTAATTTATCATTTGTTTACATTTCATATTGAATCCATGTGAACTCATGACTTTGAACTAAAGAGAAGAAAATTGTGAGTCTGAGTACAGGTGGAACATAAGCTTGATATAAAGGAGATACATTAAGCGCACAGACAGCCTCGTCACATTTAATATTGGGTTATTAAGCTTGAAAGAGCCTTTTACTAATTCTAGGTGTGCTGCTGGCTGCAATTGCTGTAACTGATACAGCCATCATTTGGAGAGTGTTTTGGAACTTTAAATGCAAGAGAAACCTTTTCTTCAATGGAAGATTCCTTTTTACCTGCCTATTTATTCAATCTGATAATACCTTGGATGTGCTTAGAGAGTGCTTTTTGCAAGGTGACCTTTCTTTTCTCACGTTTGATAATATCATAATTATCAAAATTATTTAAAAAATGAGGTACTTGGAAATCAAGTACTTTTCAAATAACCATGCAATATTGATCTATATAATCACCATCAACCATAAATCCTTTTATCAACAAACAACTGATAATAAAAACTAAAGATGTAAGAAAAATTAATTCTGTATGTTAATATTTGCAGAACATCAAGTCTGATGAACTGGGAAAAGGTTGGTTGATTTCAGTGGTGGAACATCACATCCTAGTGACCACAGGTATATAATAAGAGATGCTCTGACACACTGCAAACAGGGGCACTAGCCACCCACTAATGAGCCAGCATGGGGAGTATACGCTGCCCACCACTTGGTGCTTGGAGGCTCCCTGGGGAGGGGGGAACTTAAGTAAAGAAGCTAGTCTACTGCCAAGAAAAGCAGCATCATCTTCGTCAACGTGTCCTCACCTTAGACAGGAGCATCCTATTCTCACCTGTGAGAAAACATAGGAAGTCACTTTGCCTATATGAGTATGGCTTTCAAAAAATTGAGAGGCAGCTATTGCAAGGGATCAAGAGCATGAGCTCGTTAATGACCAGTTCTGCCTCACTTTGCTTTGTAAACTCACACAAGTGGTTTAACTGTGAGTTTCAGTTTCTTCTTTAAAACATGGATGGTAGTGGTCTCTTTCTTAAAAGGATTCTTTGGAAACTAAACAAGATGGTGCATGTAAAATATTTAGTTTTATTATTGGTATATAGTAAGTGTTCCATTAATGATTGCTATTATTATTGCACAAATTACAAATAGGGCTCCAGTCCCTCCATTCGTGCCCATCAATACAGGTTCCACTTCCCTGAAGGTCCACTTCAGGAAAACTCTGGAACCCAACTTGTTTTAGAAGTTGGGGAGGTGGTGGCTTCTTCTGAGTAATGAGAATTCTCAAAATGGACCTGGTCAGGACTTGATCCTTTAAGATATTCCTAGAAGTAAAATAATTCCTTTTAGGTAAGGGGCAGTGATATGAGGCGAAGGGAACTAACACAAACTGAGTGAAGTGCATACCATATCTCAGGAACGATGCTTGTTGTCTTACTTGCTTTAGCCTCATAACGTATCCTGGAGGATGGGTATTATCATTTCTTTTTCGCAAATGAAGAAACAAAGGATGAGAGAAGTAACTTTGTCATAGTTATTGAATTAGGATATGGCTTAGGTAGGTTTTGAACCAGGTTAATCTGACTCTAAGACCCAGGTTCTTTCCAGTAGACTGTGCTACATTTTTTCTTGCTATTATTCAGTCTAAATTGGTTCTGGCCTTTGATCTGAATGGAAGTTATTCCCTTCAGTTTCCCAGTGGAAGTTTCTTCATATCTCATGTCTATCATGAAAAGCAATTTAAAACAGCCTGAGTGCCTTAAAAAAAGGAAAAGTTTAAATTGGCCATAGCTTCACTGACTTAAGACCCCCAGATACATGGTTCTGTCCTTAAGGTCTGGTCCTTTTAGTCCTGTTTTGTTGCTTAATTTATGGTCTGTAATAACAGAAAAGGCTTGAAATAATGTGCTTTGGGTTAATATGTGATGGAAAAAAATTCACTCGTTTCATTTTCAATTTTGGGTTATGGAGGCCTTGAGAAACTATGCTGTAAAACAATATAACATTATCCTAGAACATTTTACCAACACGTTAATTCGTTATATTTATTCTTCATTCAAAAGAGATGTAAAGCTCATTCTCTCAGGCCTCAGCATGAGTTATTCCAAAAGAACTCTGTAGTGTCAACCGATTAAATAATTGGGATACTAATATCTCTTATTTTCTGGGGGCTCTTCAGTGGTTCCTCTTGCATTTAAGTTTCAGGAACATAATTTGCTATCCAGTTTTGTGGCTCTCCTTTGAGATCTGTTACCCCAAGACATTGTGCTATATATGCACATTCAAACTCCATTAATTGTCTTCAAGCAATTGTTCTACAGCTATATTTCACAACAAGAAGATCAAATAGGTTATATAATTTGGGAATTCATAGAGAATATCTGAATGGGTCAAATGAATGTAACGAATTTTGGATATTTCTACTTATGGAAAAGAAGTCACATTTGTGAGATGTTTGTTCCTAGAGATACACTTCAAATGCACCATCAGGTATTTTTACCTTTAAAATTCTAGATTAAGCCACATGGTCACCTGTTAAAGGTATTGCAAAGGTACACATCTCAATTCTTTAAAACCATGTCCTTAATTCTCTGTTTGCCTCCTCTTTCACAAGTACTTTCCTTGGAACCAGACAGCTTCAATCCACATGTGATCAGCTGCTGGCTGACCTCACGTGTGCTGCTTCTTGGAGGTGGAACCCAGGAATTACCTATTTTCACCTAGGTAAATGCAGAGACTCAAACAGGAATTGAAAGTGCTTTGTAACAAAACACAGAGGATTAGCAATGCAACAAGTGGCCTGACAGGAATTAACCTGAGGGCAGGTATCCAACTATTCCTTTATCCTTTTTTCATAATGAGAGCTTTTGCTGTACACAATTTTCTTGAGAAAGCTCTTTATCATCTTTTATCAAAATTACCTAAATCCATGTCCTCAGAATCCTCTGTGGAAAGAGGAAGGATAAAAATAAATGAATCAATTAATTATTCTAAATTAGCAGGGCTGATTTTTTTCTTCATTTCTTTGGCTCATGGAGAGTCACTCATTTTGAGACTCATGCAAGTCTCAAAAGACACCTTTTTTAAAACTGAAATCATTAAAAAAATTTATCATACCTAAAGGAACTGGCAAATATGTTGCTAGCTCTAAGAACAGGCAATGTCCCTTCCCCCAAGTTATAAGGCAGTCACTATTCTTCACCACAGATTAGACTCACAATCATGAAGTATAGAAAACTACTATCTCTATCTGGAAATACAAAACCTCCATGTTTGGCTGGAAAGATAGCCAAGGAAAAATATTTATGATTCAGCAACAGTCTTAAAAATTCTCTATACAACCCAAGCTCTAATTATGCAGAACACAGTAAAATACCTAAAATATTCCGATTCCCCAAACCTATCCAATACTTCTCTTTTCTACCTATGATTTAATAAACCTCTTACTTAAAAATGTCTTCCTATTGCAGTGAATCACAATGCATGGAATCACTGTACCTGTCAATCTTTATAAACCTCCCATAAATTGTTTCTTCCTCAAGTACTGCATTTCTATAAGTTAACTGTTCATTATAAATACATATGCATGTAAATTGCTTATCTGTAAAGCTGCTCAGCATAGAATAAATGCACGTATACAAATCATGTAAAATCACACGATATCATTTATTAATTATTTTTCATCCAGGAAAAGGGCCAGTAGATTAGTGTCTAGAGAGGCAGACCCAAATTTAGTAGCAGATGCGAGCACCATAGAAATAATAATTTTTTTTTGGAATAAAAGCAAACGATAATCCTAATAGTATAAAAGCACCCCTAACTCACACACACAGGGCATGGCTTGTGTGCACTTGAATTCTCACCACAAGCTCACACAGTCCTAGATCTGTACTCGGTATCCTGAAAACACGAATTCCTACATAGAGGCATCATGGCCCCTCAGGGGCACTGACAGCGAACACACGTAGGGAGCTAGACCCACACTCACACAGGTATCCCAACCCTGCCTCCCAGCAGCAACACCTCAGGTAGGAAGCACCCCGGCTGGCAAGGAATCACAATCACACTCCCACTCACAATCACGCTCCGGGTAACTAGCAAGGAACCAGGGGGATGGAGGGTCAGGCTTTGGGGGACAGCTGCGCCCCCCCAGCCCCACCCCCCGGCACGGTCTCCGCGCCCCAAATACTGTCCACAAGCCGAATATGCTCCGGAGCTGCCCGGAGGATCTGCATTACGCCAGGGCGGTGGGCCAACTTACCTCGACGAAATAAAAACAGGGCAGGAGGGTGACGCTGTCCTTGATCACTTTGCCCTTTGGCCTCTCCTTCGCCGACATCCCGGCTGCCTGCCCGGGGCTGCGTCCTCCCCCGGGCTAGGTGTGCACCGCGCCGCCGAGGCGAACTGCCTGCTCCAGCCGCAAGCGCCGGGCGCCGCTGATGTCACATTCCCCGCGGGCACCGCTGGAACCAGCGCGCTGCATGCAGCGCCCCCGCCTCTCCCCGCCCCTCTTTGCAGCAGCTCAGCGGTTCCCTGAGCAGACCGGTCTTCTTCCTCCCCTACGCTGGTTCAAGCAGCTACGTTTTTCTCTGCGAAGAGATGTCCTGCTCCTTTCTCCAAGCTGTTGCTGCAATGGCTTCTCCTCCCTGGTACCTTATCTCTGCTCTCAGCGCCCTGAAGGCTTAGGAGCTTGACGTCAAGAATCGGAAAAGGGGGACGCACTCCTGGTTTCTGCAGCAGCCAGGCTGAGAGGCTCAGTAGCCTACTCCCTGTTGGACAATCCTCTTATTTCGCTCCAGGAACGCCAACTTCAGTATTGCTGGAGAGCAGAAGTCCATTTGCTGCGCACTCACCCACAAGGAGGAAAAAATCGGTCTACCTGTGAGAAATTAAAACTTGGAACCTGCACTAAAAAGTAGACGGTTGTGGGAACTCATTGAAGGCCCTTTGTTATGCAGGAATGACCACCCTTCTGAGGATTCCCTGCGGAAGTGATTCCCTGGCTCCCTCTGGGAAAGGATACTTTTAGTACTTTCCTATTAAAGGAAGCAGATGTGTGAATACACAGGGAATGGGTATTCTCACTGAGCCCAAAGGCTAAGACATCTTCTAACCTCACAATCACACCCCCAGGACAATGCCAGCTTTACAGTGATAGCCCTAAAAAGAAGCACTTCTTCAGACATTAAAAATCTACATGACGTCCTTCACTTATTAGGTGCTGTGCTTGGTGCTCTCAACATTGTGATTATTTGGGCAACTCAGAAGTTATCATGTAATATAGAGTAGAAAAACACCCAGCAAATACAAAACACTGTATTATATTAATAAAAATAGCCCATTGCCATTATCTCTTGCTTCATGCTATTTCTAACGTCTCCGAAGTCTCCATTTCAAACCTCTAACCACCGATTTCCACCCAGTTTTCCAGCTCACTTTTTTTGTTGCTGCTCTGACAGGACTTGGGCAGTATGTGAACTAATCTGATCCATTAGCTATACATATCATTGCCACTGCCACTTCAGGCTCTCACTTTCCTCCTTATCAGACTTGGATTCTAGAATCCATGAGTATAATCACAACACACACTTAAACCTCATCCCCACTACCTTTTCATCATACTTGCCTGGCAGAACCTCAGTCACAGTTAAACACCATTTTCTGTGTTTGGAGGAAAACACAACTGCATGGTCTTGCATTGATTTCATCATAACAAACTTCAACGAGGCTCTGCTACCCCACAATCCTAGTATTTTCCCATGGTCAGTTCGTTTTCACTCTCTGAGGACAAACTTACTCCCTCTCATCTCTTCTTAAATCTCCTCATTCTTGCTCACGACTTCAGATCTTATTTCACTCGCAAAAAGAAGTACTCAGAAGAGAACTATCTCATCTTCCAAAACTGGTTACTTGCCCCCCTCATTCCCTTCCCTCCACAGCTACCACCATCTCTTGCCTATACTGCCACAGGAGCCTCCTACTTCTTTCAACTTTCACCCTCGCCAACCCGGTAACCTGTAATCCATTCCCTACACAGGAGCCAGAATCATCTTTTGAAAATGAAATCCAATTGTTTCATTTCCCTGCCCAAACTCCCTAAGAGCTCTCCATCAGGTTCAGCAGAAAAGCCAAATGCCCAACCACTTCCTCCAAGCTCTTCCTGAGGATTTGGGATTTCAGTCATTCACATCCTTCTGTGTCTCAGCAGTCCAGTCCAGCTTTTTACTGCCTCGGGGATTTTGCATTTACTGTTTCTTTGTTCCGGACTCTGTGCTACTAACATTGCATGGCTAGCCACTCAATCCATACCTCTGCTTAAACGCATTCCTCAGGGAAGTTTTCTTTGACCACCCTATCTAAGAAGCATTCATCACCCCAGATGTCCATTACTCTTTATTTTCTTACGCTATTTTTCATTCATTGGACTTATCACTATCTTGTAGTTTATCAAGTATCTTTTTGTCTATATTTCATCACCTACCTCTCCCACCAGAATGGAAACTCCACAAACTGGGGCACTTTTTTTCTTTTTTTTTAACCATTATACATCTCTTAATTGGAACTGTGCCTGGTAACTAGAGAATGTTCAGTAAATACTGAAGAAATTAAAGAGTCGATAAAATTCAATAAGTCATATAATTTCAGGTAGCATAGTTTAGTCTGCATATTAAATGTTTAATCGTTGTTAGTTGGTTTTGTTTGTTAACTATTAAGTTATTAAATACTGACTCTTCTTCTCATTACTACCAAAGTTACTTTGCGTATGTCTGTGTGTGGGGGGGGGGGGATTTCTCTTTTCAAATTCTTTGGTACTTCAATAAAATTTACAATTCTTTGTATAGGTAAAAAAAAGAGTTAGAAATTTTTGAAGTCATCAAAACTCAGCATTTTTATAAAGGAGAGGTGAAACAAAATACCATAAGCAAAGGGCTGAAAATATGTGATAAAATATTAGAGATGCATGCTGACCACACCTGAATAGTTGAAGCAGACAATGAAACATCAGGAAAACACTCTCCTTCCTTCTGGAGCTGATATGCACAATTTGACCTTCTTGCCTTATCACGGATCAGAAAACATCTCAGAATTCAAAGCCAATTCCTATTATAAATTCTTTATCCCCTCCTAGTCTAGAATCTGCTTCCTTCTGTCTCTCTTCTTTAAAATATTCTTTTTACTATTTATATCATTTCACAAAACAATCAAGCTACTCTATGGATTCCCTAGAATACTAAACACAATAATGTTTTACATTGGCATAGTAGCTCAAAACAATCTGTTGGATTAAGCAGGGCAGAAGTTTTCCTTAACTTATAGAAAAATGTTGTAGACAGGATTCAGAAATGTAAATAAATAAATAAATGAGCATATGAATAAATAAGTTGTTGAATTTTGCTATGTTTGATCTTTGCTCTTTAGCAAATCACTTCATATCTCTGAACTTCCATTTCCTAATATGAAAAATGCGCAAAAGGGTTAGCACTATCTGACAGCTATGCTGTGTAGTGAAAAATGTGACAATGTGTGTGAAAACGCTCCAAATTGTGAAGTTGAACCATCCATTCAGCCAACAAATATTTATTTATCCCTCACTAGATGAGAGGCAGTTTTCTCCCTGGATACTCACTGTATCTCCCTGGATACCCAATTAGGGAAAAAAAGTAGATACTGTTTTCTCCCTAATTGAACTTACAGTTTAATGCAGGTGGTGGAGACAGAGGCAGGTGAAAAATGAGCCGTATTAATAGAAAACACTTACATGATACTATGGGCCAGGCACTATTAGAAATGCTTGTACATGTTACCCAATATAACACAACATCCTTCTGAACTAGGAACCAAGTTATCACATCTTACAATTTACATATCACATTTACATATTCTAAGAAACTGACATGCAGACAGTTTGTGTCATATTTGCAAAGCAACTGTACTTGGTAAAACTGAGATTTTGAACCCAGGAGATTGTCCCAAGTTCTGTGATTCTAACAGCTATACACCCTGCCTCCCTAACAAATAGATATTTACATCCTGTGGTATGTACTGTTAAAGAAACAATTAGGATACTATTGTAATTATAATTACAATGAAAATCTTCTTCATATAGTGACCAAAGAAGGCCTTGGGAGGAGCTGCCCTTTATGAAACTTACTGCTTTAAGGCCACTAGAGGATACATTCTTGAACTGAAATAAATGCTCCATTCCACCTCTGTCATGTAAACCTACATTTGAGCCAAGAGCAGAACTCCTATAATGAAAGTTGCTTCAGATATACTATTTGTAGGTTCTTATAATTAGTGACATTAAAAATAAGTTAACATGCCTCTCAGAACTTGAACATTTTCATTGGATAACCTATTGCAGCGCATTCAAATGAGAAATGGTACCCACTGAAAAAGTGGCGCTCTGACATTTCACAAGACAGAGTATTTTGCAGCACAAATAAGCTGGAAAGAATACACTGAAAATGCATTTGACATCATCGTTAAAACTGTCAGACTCTTAAGATAAGAAAGAAATCGTTTTCCTATGTGTTGGTTTTGGTTTCTCACAGCCAAATACAAATTGTTTTTCAGCTTCTTGGCAACTATTCACCCTTGAGGGTATTTGCATGACAATTATCTTTAAGGTCATAAAAAATATATTTAATTTGCGAAAGTGTTTCCCAGACTTCAGCCTACCCCATGGCATTTTGAGAAGACAATGTATTGTATTTTTCCAAAAGAGAGAGTTTTAAAAGAACTGAATATGCAGATGTGTGAAGTAGGAAAAGTACTGAAATGAGCACAATTCTTGCAGAAGGGAAAGTGATGTTCTAACTGTGGCCTCATCATTGATGAATTTTATAGCTCTAGATAAGAACAGTTTCCTTCAGAGGCACAGCTGATCTAAGTAATGTGTTAGACAAGTGAAGTGGACATCTGTTTGCACAGGATCCATTCTTCCTTTTTGTTGTGACAGCTCCTTGATTTTTTACTATCCTTCTGTTTTTGCATTCAAATCCTGGAGCTGTAAATCAAGGTGTTCAGCCTTATCTGGGCCAACTGACTCAAACTTAAATAATTAGATGCTGTTCCCCAGGAATTTGACCTTTGAGGGGAATAATAAAGAGAGAGAAAATTCTTGATGTTGATTCATGGTATCGAGTCTGGGTTTTTGATTCTCAAACTACTTTTGTTCTTTTCCTTTCAGAAGCCTGGATTTTCACTTTTCTTTTGTTTCTTTCCACTTCTTCATATACTTTCAGAAAATTCCTTCACACTAATTTAGCCTGAGTCCATTTCTGTGGCTGCAACCAAAAAATCCCTAACTAATACAAGGAGATCACAATACATTCATTTGTTAAAAGATTAATTTAACAGTATTTGGAAAAAAAATCTCATACCAATTTTACCTCACACCAGCTCTTCTGCAGGAGACCTTTTTTTAAAAAATAGAATTTTGCATTTTCCTTGTTGTTGGCTTGTTCTCTGCCGTGGTCACCTGTGATGTCCTTTCAGGACATGTTCGAAGGTGATTTATACAATTCCAGCCAGCCACATCACACAGGATCAGGTCTTCGCTCTGGGAGTCAATGGCTATCCCAAGGAATAGCCATTTTGTTCCCACAGGGAACAAAACAAAAGTCTGTTTGCAAAGCTTTCCTACTGGTCTGCACTGGCATACTAATGGGTTGGGAGTGGGTTACAATTATACCACAAGATACTGATTTCCCTCAGGAGGACTAACCAGGTCTGGGTGCAGGAGCTTCTGGGCTGGTTATGTCAGTTTCACGCATCCTCCTGCAGGGTAGAGCAGTTTCTGACAGCATGTCCCAGGACCCAGAGGGCTGCAAGTCAGAGCAATAGCATCAACACTTGCTCTTTCACCCCAATACACTGAACATAATTGAGAAGCAACCTACCACCTGGAAACACACTGGGCACACCTTCTGTACAGCCAGCTGCAGAGCTCATAATTGCCCAAGATGCTCTGGTGTGAACTGTTGGTGATGATGAAAGAGTGGAGAAAACCAGCAGTGGTCTTGATAGTGCAGCTAAATGCCATGGCTGATATGTGCCTTCGCTTGTATCTGTTAATTCTGTTCGAGGGGTTATTAATTTGTCTTTTATGTGGTGTCCAAGGTAGCGACATAGCAACTGCTCTAAAAATGCATGCACTACAATTAAGCGCATTATTTTATTTTGGAACATTTGACATGAAAATATTTAATTGGATTTAAAATCCATCCAAGTTATCACAAGAATTACCAAAATTACTTTTGTAATTGTTTTGTAGTGAAAGAGCGGTTAGATTCTTTAAAAATAATTCTAACTGTTATATTTTTAATGATTGTAAAACAATAATTTTAGATTTATATCACCTGCTTGTGTGGACATAGTTTTGGTTCAATGGTGACTATCAAGAATTTGAAGAGATCATAATTAAAAATTTCGATCAGAAAATGTATATAGCCATTCTTTATTATAACTCCTATTCATGGAAGTAAGCTCAAATTTCTCATTAAAAAATTGAATAGATTTTACTTGGAAGTTTTATATAAATTTAAGCAGTTAATATATTTCCTTAAAACTTGGTATTTTGTCTTCATGCTTACCTACTTTAAAAATGCAATTTCTTTCCATCAAGTTCTATATAACAGCCCGCAATTCTCTTTCAGTTTACCATAGTGTACTATAAAAATTTCGCTATTTTATGTGTGAAAAGATTGCGTGCGAAGTGCATGAACAAAAATCACACAATTCTGTTTCCTTCAGTGTCACACTATGCAAACGCTTCTACACTATCTTAGTGGGAAGTAACACCCAGTCACTAATTGCAATGTTACATGCTCACAATTGCAATCTAAAAATCTTGTCATCGCTAATTTATTCATGTTTTTCCTCCTTTTTATTTATCTCAAAATCCTGTTGAATTTCCATTGAAATTTTGTTCTTTCATATCTGTTATTCCCCATTTCCATTGGCATGAATTAATGCCTTACTTGAAAAACTGTTGTATCTCCAAATTCTTTCCCCATACAACATCTCTCTGGGTAAGTCATCCCCCACTAACTACCTCTTGTGTCAGCTACACAGCCTGTTTCCCCTGGTTCACACAGCTCCTTCCTGCTGATGAGGCAGTTTGAGCTGTAAATGTGCTCTGGTCTTCCTGCTTCTATGCCTTCTCACATGCTGTTCCCCTCTCCCAAAATGCAGTCACATCTCATGTTTCTGAATTTTATCCTTGCTACTCCAGATCTCAGTGACGGTAGTTCTTATTTTGCACTAGATTATGTACTGTTTTGATATTTTCTAATCTCATAATTTCAATTATAGGAGCAAATTAAGGGACTGACCCATGTAATTTCTTTCATTCCTCCCCTTCCTCCTGTTACCTCTTCCTCTTACCATCTTATTCAATCTATCATCTCTATGACATTGTAATAGTTTCCTGGCTGATTTGCCTGGTTTACTTTTCTGATTAATTATATAATTTTGCAAAAGATCATTTTTTCTAAGGCACAGTTCTGATCACACCACCCTCTTGGTCAAAAGCTTTCCATGGTTCTTCATTGTCTAGAAATGTTATTTAAAAGTTTCCAGGATCTGACCTACACCAACTTTTCCATCACCTCCCATTGTTTTCCTGTGTCAATCCTATGCTCTTGACACACTGGCCAACATGATATTGCCTAAACCATAATTTCCTTGCATTAAGGTCTTTTGTGTGCTCTTCCTCTTTCCATTCTTCAACTTCAAACCAAAAGCAATCTCCTTATGAAGTTTCCCTGATCTTTCCCAATCTCTGTGTTTCCTTTGGACATGTCTTATACATCATCTTATCAGGATTATCTTATCTTTCTGCAGGGACAATTTGCCCCTTGGAAGTGGGAGCCACGTCTAATTCATTTTTGTTTCTGAACCCTTGCCATAGTATTTTATACACAGGAAGAGTTATATGAATATTTATTGATTAAATAAATTCCATAATTTCCACTCTTCTCCTATAGCAGTCAGCACAGCACTGGACCAATAATCTGAATAAATCCTTACTGATTAATTTATGGGTTCATGATTTGTGATTCTTTTAGCATAAATTCTCTTTTTGCTCTCTTTCTCTTTTAGCACTTTTGAGAACACTGTCAACTTTCAGAGAAGTGTGAAAGGAGTCTGACACACAGAAGTGAGAATCTACTTTAATTAGCCCAGAGTGACTCCAGTTCTCTCAATCCTTCAATAATTACCCATCGGTTACATAGAGTTTGAGTAATAATGAGTTCAAATCAGAACTTTGAGTATTTCTCTGGAGCTACTGAGAAATGTGCAGATTTTCTTCCAGACATCCTCTCTTCCCAGTGTCCTAGCTACCAATCTCTCTACTGATCCTCCTTAAATATTGCATCTCACATTCTCCAAAATTTAACTGAAGATTCACTTTCCCTATGACGTATCCTAGGCTTGCCCTAGGCTCTAACAGTTCCAAACATTTTCTATAATCCATGTATCCTCTTATTTTTTTATCTGCACCTATGCACTTCTGCAGCTCTTGCATTCCTCTTATTATCTATCTTGTTATCCTTAGCTGTTGAACAACTTTGTAGGCTGGGCGTATATTTATTTGTTTAATTTTTTTGGCCATACCAAGCTACAATTTTTCTATATGGTCTCTTAACCTGACTTCCATGATGATAAACATTACATCTGATAATCAACTTTGACAAAATGAAGGACAAGGGTCCAACTGATTTTACAAGGAATTAACAAAGGAAACATCTTTATAAACATGGAAACCAAGATAAGATGATATGAAATAGTGGTTCTTAATTTGACTGCCACTTGCACCACTTTCTTCCTTATGATATGTTTGTACCACACTTATCAGAAGAACTGAAGCAAGGTAGTTCATAATATTAAGATACCTGATAACTTTAAAGCAGAATTATAGAATTATCATTATAGTTTCTTTTAATTTCACAGCAATATATAAAGTACATGGAAATTTCATATTTAAAGCACTTTTCCCCCATTTCATTTGATATAGATTGGTTTGCTTATATTTGAAATATAGCTGCATTCACGCTGTGCTTTATTTTGATGTGCAAAAATAATACAAATCTGAACTCACCTAGGTGTGGAGTCACAAAATAGCAGATGCTCTTCAGTCCTGTATTTGCAAATATAGTCACAGTGCTCATTCAAATTCTAGAACTTGGGCGGCTGCCGTGGCTCAGCAGGCAGAGCTCCGACCTGCCGTGCTGGAGGTCTGGAGTTCGATCCCTGGTGCCTCCTGCCCATATGCAAATTTAAAAAAAAAACAAAAAACAACAAATTCTAGAACTCTCAGAATCAGTGACTCCCTGTTTACATGGATCTACATATCATTTTTTTTTTGTAATTCAATGAAATATTCTTTCATCAAATTTTTATCTTTGATAAATTCCAGGAAAAGGAATCTGTGTTGTTCTGGGCTGCATCCACGTCTTTGGAGACATGATCTCTTCTTCTAATATAAGTCAATAGGCAGTTCCAGGGCATGGAGGCATTTGCCACCACAGAATCCACCACGCTGGCCACATGCTGAGCACACAACTGAGGCAAGGCCAGTCATATATGGTTTCCCTTCTCTGGCCAAGGAGACTTGCCTAGAGATGGTCATATAACCAACAGCTATTTAGCAGAGAATCCTGCCTGAGCTCTCTAACTAGAGCCAAGAGGGAGTAGCGCCCTTCCCTTTTTTGTGCAGAGGTGTCGCAAGTTTCAAAGCCTTACGCTTTGTGGTTGCATTCCTTCTACCAAGTGAAGAACGTCCTACTAGAATAGAAAAGAACATTTAGAGAGGAGAGAGAAAATATAGAGAAAGATTCCTGACAGTTTTGAGTCTCTAAATTCAATAACTCAGCCTGGATCCAACACGGCCTTCCCTGAAGTTCAGCTATATAAGTCTGATAACCAAATCCCCCAAATAATACTTTTCTTTGTAAAGAAAGGTGTAGGTTTATGGAATAATAATGCATCAAAAGAGGATTTCCATTCACCACCCCAACAACTCCTTGTATTGTTGTGGAACATTTGTTATAATTGATGATAGAACATTTTTATAATTGTACTATTAATTAAAGCCCATGGTTTAACTTAGGGTTCAATGTTTGTCTCATGCAATTCCATGGATTTTTGTGTGTGTGCTGTTTGGGAGGGGTCACCTTTCATTCTTTTTTCATGTGAATATCTCCTTATTGAACAGCATCACTTGTTGAATTTTTGTTTGTTTGGTTTTTTGTTTGTTTTGGGGAAGTACATGGGTTGGGAATTGAACCTGGGTCTCCTGCATGGCAGGCAAGAAGTCTACCACTGAACTACCCTTGCATCCCCCAGACGTTGTTCCCTGACCAGGAATTGAACCCAGGCCATGGCGGTGAGAGCACTGAATCCTAACCACTAGACCACCAGGGACAAGGATTTTTAAAAAATGTTTATTCTGTTACCATATAAACAATCTAACATTCGCCCTTTTTATCATGTTCGAATATTCATTTCAGCACTGTTAATTATGTTCACACTATTGTGCTACAATCACCACCATTCATTGCTCAAATATTTCCATCATTCCAAACGGAACCCTTTACATTTTAAGCCTTAACTTCCCACTCCCTATCCCCACCCCATTCTCTGCTAACCTATATTCTAGATTTTGCTTATGCTAATTATTTCAAATTAGTGAGTTTATACAATATTTGTCCTTTTTATTTTTGGTTTATTTCACTCAGCATGATATCTTCAAGGTTCATCCATATTGTTGCATGTATCAGGATTTTGTTCCTTCTTATGGCTGAATAATATTCCATTTTATGTATATACCACATTATATTTATCCATTTATCAGTCAGTGGACCCTTGGGTTTCTTCCATCTTTTGGCAATTGTGAATAATGCCATTCTGAACATTGGTATGCAAATGTCTGTTTGCATCCCTGTTTTCAATTCTTCGGGATTGTTGAATTGAATAGTGGGATTGTTGGTAGTTCTATACTTAGCTTTCTGAGGAACCACCAAACTATTTTCCACAATGGCCACACCATTTTACATTACCATCAAAATGAATGGGTGTTCCCATTTCCTTACATTCTCCCCACCACTCATTATTTTCCATTTTTTAAAATAGCAGCTATGCTAATAGGTGTGAAATGGTATCTCATTGCATTTCCCAGATGGCTAGTGATGTTGAGCATCTTTTCATTTGCTTTTTTGCCATTTGTGTATCTTCTTTGGAGAAATATCTATGCAAGTCTTTTGCCCATTTTTAAATTAGGTTGTTTGTCTTTTGTTGCTAATTTGAACTATTTATTTATATGCTCTGGATATTAAACCTTTATCAGAAATGTGGTTTCCAATATTTTCTCCCATTGTGCAAACTGTTGTTTAACTTTCATGATAAAGTCTTTTGAGGAACAAAACCTTTCTTTTTTTATTTTGGGATGGTTCCATTTATCTATTTTTTTCCTTTGTTGCTTGTGTGTTGGGTGCAAAGTCTAAGAAACCAATGCCTAACACAAGGTCCTGAAGATGCTTTCCTACATATTCTTCTAGGAGTTTGATAGTTTCACTCTTATTTTTAGGACTTCAATCAATTCTGAGTTCATTTTGTATATGGTGTGAGGTAAGTATCCTCTTTCTTTTTTTTTGCAAATGGAGATCCAGTTTTCCCAGAATCATTTGTTGATGAGACTATTCTTTCCCAATTAAGTGGTCTTTACCACCATGTCAAAAATCAGTTGGCCATAAATATGAGTGTCAATTTCTGAGATTTCAATTCAGTTCCATTGGTATATATATCCTAATGCCAGTACCATGATGTTTTTATTACTGTGGCTTTATAATAAGTTTTAAGATCAGGAAGTGTGAGTGTGCCAACTTCAGTATTCTATTTCCAGAGAGCTCTAGCTATTCAGGGCCCCTTACACTTCCACACAAATTTGATGATTGGCTTTTCCATTTCTGCAAAGAATGTTATTGTAATTTTGATTGGGATAGCATTGAATCTATAAAATTGCTTTGGGTAGGACTGACATCTTAATGATATTTAATGTACCAATCCTTGAATGCAGAATATATTTCCATTTATTTAGATCTCCTTTGATTGCCTGACTTCAGTATGAGGATGATGTTGGCCTCATAGAATCAATTAGGTAGTGTTCCTTCCTCTTCAATTTTTTGGAAGAGTTTGAGCAGAACTGGAGTTAGGTCTTCTTGGAATGTTTGGCATAATTCCCCTGTTAAGCCTTCACATCCTGGGCTTTTCTTTGTTCGGAGGTTGTTGATTACTGAACCAATTTCTTTACTAATAGTAAGCTATTGGGATCTTCTATTTCTTCTTGAATAAATGTAGGTAGTGTGAGAGTTTGAGTGTTGTCCATTCACTGAGGTTATCTAACTTATCGGCATACAGTTGTTCATGGTATCCTCTTCTAGCCCTTTTTATTTTAGTGGCATTGATAGTAATGTCCAGGTTTTCATTTCTGATTTTAGTTATTTTTTCTTTGTCAGCTAAGTGTTTGTTCATTTTATTGATTTTTTCAAAGATCTGAAATCTTTGGGTTTGCTGATTCTATTGTTGTTGTTGTTTTTTGTATTTCATTGATTTCCATTCTATTCTTTGTTATTTCCTTCCTGCTGCTTGCCTTGGATTTGGTTTGCTCTCCTTTCATTAGTTCTTTCTATTTTGAGGGTAGGCCTCTTATTTTCAGCCTGTCTTTGTGTAAGCATTTAGAGCTATAAACTTTCCTCTCAGCACTGCCCTTGCTGCATTCTAAAAGTTTTGGTATATTGTATTTTCACTTTCATTCACCTCAAGATATTTCTGAATTTCCCTTGTGATTTCCTCTTTAACCTATTCATTGTTTAAGGGTATGCTGTTTATGTTCACATATTTGTGAATTTTCCATTTCTCGCTCTGTTATTGATTTCTAGCTTCATTTCTGTTGTGGTCTGAGAATACATATGGAATGATTTCAGTATTTTTCAATATACTATGGTTTATTTTATGATCCAACATATGGTCTATCCTGGAGAATAATTCATGTGCACTTGAGAAGAATATGTATTCTGTTTTTGTTGACTGAAATGTTCCATATATGTCTGCTAGGTCTACTTGGTTTAAAGTATTGTTCAAATCTTGTACTTCCTTATTGATTCTGATCAGATATTCCATCCATTATTGTGAATGTTATATATTAAAGTCTTCTACTATTAATGTACAACCATCGATTTCTCCCTTTTAATCTGGTAGTATTTGCATTACGTATTTTGGGGCTTTGCTGTTATGTGCATATATATTTAGAATTGTTACATCTTCTTATTGAATCAGTGTGTAATGACCATCTTTGTTCCTCATAAATGTTTTTGACTTAAATTCTATTTTATTTGATATCTGTATAGCCACCTCAGCTTTCTTTTGGTAACTACCTGCATATATCTTTTTTTCCACCCTTTCATCCTCAACCTACTTATATCTTTGAATTTAAGGTGAGTCTTTTGCAAAAGCATATAGTTGGGTCATGCTTTTTTATCCATTCTGACAATCTACCTTTTGACTGGAGATCTATTTACCATTAAAATATTTAATACTGGTAATCTATTTACCATTAAAGTATTTGCTGATAATACAGGACTTTCTTCTGCCATTTTGCTATTTTGCCTTTGTAAGTCTTATACCTTTTCTGACCCCCCTCACTGCTGTTAATGCTGTATTTATATTTATTTGATTTTTCGTGTTGTACCATGTTGAGAGCCTTCTCATTTATGTCTGGATATATTTTTTATCTTTTTATTGGTTTTGTACCCAGCTGGGGATAAGACAGAGATCTTCTTGAGCTTCAGTCCTCCTATCAGGATAGACTGCCCAAGGCAAATGCACTGTGCAGAGTTTTTCAATGTCTTTCTGGGCCTCTGTCTTGTCCTTAGATTTGCTTGTTAGTTGTTTATTAACAACGCAAGGAGTTGGGTTGTCCTTTTTGTTTCCCAGGAGATAGACCTACCTCTCCTCAGTGTTTGAAATTGGCAGGTCTTTGTCCTAGAGTGCCAGCATCCACAGTTTTTAATATTCCTTTTGTTTTCTCAAGTTGCTTGTGCCTTGAGGGCAAATTCTGGAGGAGGAAGACACCAGATTGGACTTTCCCAAGTCATTCTTTCCCAGTCAAAACAGAACTGGGGACCCATGAAAGGGGGTGCATACCAGCTCCAAAGACCTGGGAAGGGGATTAGGAAGGGTGCCAAGAGTGTCTCTGATGGTTCCCCAAAGCTGCGCTTTCCTGGCCTGCCCAGCAAATGCAGCCCTTCCATTTACTGTCCCTGCAGCCCTTAAAGGTACAGCATATTTAAGCCTTCACCTCCACTGTGGGGAGTGTTGAAACAACAGCCACCCTCAGAACCAGGACCTCAACAATCTCAACTTGCTAATCAAAAGCCACAAATAGTAATTGGCCATGCCCACCCCTGGTCTTGGGGAATAGGATTTTTGCATCCCTTTCTGCCACTTGCAAGTTAGCCTGGGGCTGGACTGCAAGGCGGCCTTCTGCAGGATTGGGGGCTAGGTACCAGTAGCTGCATAGAGAGAGAAATTTATTGTTCTTTACTGTGATTTATCAGTCTCTTCCTCCCACTCTTCCCTGGATTCGGAAAGTGTTCCTCTGGCCTCCAGAGTTCAAAAGAGTTGTTTCAGAAAGTTGCTGCCTGTTTAATAGTTGTTTTGGTGGAAGGATGAGTCTTGGAGCTCCTTAGTCCTCCAGCTTCCCACAATCCTCCCTCTTCAGCTATTTTTGCTTGGTACTTTGCTTTGAGTCCCTACCGCTTATAATAAAAAGTCTGTGTATCATATACATTCTACAAAGTGCAAAAAAATACAATGGTGCTAATGGTGTTGTAAGACTTTTTCTTTGGGAGTAAGCTATGAGGTGTTAACAGTCATTATCTAACTGATTTCAAGATACAATCCTGCCACACCAAAATCCTGAACTATATCACAACAGGTTACAAATTAAGCCTTAACACAAGCTATTCACCACTGCACAATTTGCTGCCACCTACAACTTGCATGTAGGGATGATGACTGGAGTGTACATCTGTCCCTCTAATGTAGTGACTCTGGAGCTCCACTGCTTGCAGGAACATGAAACTCATCCATATGCACCACTCACTGGGGTTAAGTAAAGCTGTTTGGCTAATTGTGCAAGTTGAATAAATGGATTAGCACTTGTGAATTGATGCCAGAATAAAGATAAATGGAGAGCTGGCAATTTAAAAGAATCAATTTAGCTTCTATTTAATACACATTGTCTACACCTTCCAGAAAGGACTTCTTGTATCCCAAGGAAAAGGCCATACTCCTAGATAAGAGCTTCATTTTACAGGGTTAAATTTTCTTTCTATGAAGAGAAAATGCAAATTCATTTCATAGGCAAATAAAGAAGTCACCTTGGAGATGATCTTTGCTTTGCAAATAATTGACGTAAGCCAATGTAAACTGAAGCCACTGTGCTTAGTGAAGGATGCCATACAATTTTGCGATCAGAAAACCTTCTTCCAAGGTTTCTTTGGTATGTTGAGAGGTGAACCAGTTTTATAAAAAGCTAAAATTTTTGTGGAAAAAGGGAGTCAGGCTGTGGCCTTTACACTACTGGATAAAAGCTAGGAAATACTCAACACCTGACGTCTACTGGCAAGACTCACAAGAGGAACTCACCAGAATGAAAGCCGTCCCTGGTTTGGTAATCCAGGTCCAAAATAAAAGTTGTGAAAGGACTACTTCTGGAGGAATATGAAACTACGTTTGGAAGCCCCTGGGATTTGGCAACCCTGGCATAGTGTTGTGATTTGAAGAACAATCAATGAATATGAGATTGTGAAATGAGAGAACTGTCACACGGTAGTTCTAAAGTGGGACATAACCGCAGCCTGTGCAGGGTTCCAAGTCAAAGAGAAAATTACATTGGCCTGGGGCCACTTGCACTGCATTGTGCATGACCAGTGTGTGGTAGCAAATGAAACAAAATGCAATAGGAAAAAATAAGGCTTTCTGATTCTGTATCTCTTCTGGCATTGGAAGTAGACTTAACCTTTTGGATCAAGTTAGCCCCTGGAGATCTTGGACCCTCTAGAGGGGGAATTTTCTAAACTACTGTCACAGGCCAAATCCAGCCCATTTTATAAATAGTGTTATTGGAACAAAAGCACACCCTTTCCATTCCATACTGTCTACAGCTGCTTTCACACTACAATGGCAGAGTTGTAGTTGTGAAAGAGACTAAATAGCCTACAAAGCCTAAAATATTTATCGTTTTGTTTTTACAGAAAAATTTGCTGACCCGCTATTCAACAACTTCCATAATTTATTTCTAATACATCTATCTTAATTATCACTAATTCCCAATTTCAGTCCCAGAGTTTACCCTGAGCCCCTGTGTGATCTTACTGTCTCCAGAATGGATCATGACTCTTTTCTCCTACACGATTCATCGCCAATCTTTCCCATGGCTGAGTTCTTCAACAACATTCTATATCATCACAATAGTTAGTGTTTGACTCATAATGTCACATTCTATGGACATAATTCACTGAAAGCAATGAATTTCTGTTATGAATTCAGACACACAGGAATAACATGAACATAAAATGAAGAGCTTTAAGTCTACTTTTGTAAAATATTTGATGGAAATTAAAAATGTCACTTAGAGTAAATAAAATGCAGTAGATCAATATTTTAATATGATATTTAAATTCCAGACATCCACTTACTCTTGCAAATATAGTCCAGAGAAAAAATTGTACCTTAAAATGTGAAAAATGACAAAAGCGATGTTATGTAAGTATCTTTAATTTGCTCAATCTGTGCTGAGCTCTTTTAAAATTGTTTAAGATGGCATGCAAATCAGTGTAAATTGGGTTTCAGAAAAAGCAGATGGAAACTTGGTTATTGTTATTTGAACAATGAAAGCAACTTTTTTCCCTTTTTGATTGGAAGGGAATATAACTAGACTATAATGGAAAATTTTCCATTATTGATTAATTACTCATCACCATCATTATACAAGTTCAAAATGTATATATATACATATATAATGATATTCATATATTGTCTAACAGGGAGTTCTGAGTTGGTTCCCTAATCCCCCTCACTTGTAAAGAATATGAGTTGCATATACACATGGTGTGTATGGTGTGTGTGTGCTTGCATTTGCAAAGAGAAAGAGAGAGAGAGAATAAGAGATATAGCACTATGTGCTGGTGTATGTATTAATATCTATCTATGCATCTTCACTCACATTTAAGTTAAGAAAATTTAATAATTCAACAAATATTTGTTAAGGAATAACTCTATACAAGACACCACACCAGGTGCAAGCATTATAGAGATGTATGAGCACATGTCTTGTTCTCAACAGGTTCAAACTATATTAGGGAAGCCTATTTGAAATGAAATAATGACAAAATCAATCATTGGTCTTAAAAACCTGTTCTTATAAACCCCTTAAAATAATATTTAAACATTTTTTTCCTTGAACATTTATGTTTAGCATCTTAAATCTTAATATGTTTTTGATTACTGCAAATGATAAATTTTTGGCATATTTTAAATATTGATAATATTTGACAAAACTGTGAGACTACTTTTAAAAAATGCATCCAATGACATCAAAACATCATTATGACATGATGCTCACCTTTGCCTTTTAATCGTAAAATGAAAAAGAGATGCTTTCAGTAGTGGTGATTTAGGTGATTCAGATAACACTTTTGCTAAGAATAAGTAAAAAATCCAGACACAATAAAGAAAATATCCTTTTAATAGCATTGATCATCTAAGTCAGTGAAAAGTAACTAAGTCTAGACCAAGTAAAGTGCAACAGTACATAAAGGTGAATTGTACTGCTGACATCAGTGGCAATTGTCCAAGGAGAGGAGGCAACTCGTATTTAAGTGAGGGTGATGGGGGAACTGGAAGGAAACTCCTCAGTAAAGAACTGTGAAGCAAGCTGTCCTTTGGGGCTGACTTGCAGAGATTGATAGACTATGCTGAATTCAATAACTCCAAACGCAGAAACCTAGAGTAATATCGGCTCTGGACAAATGTCTCAGAGGATTAAATTCTGGAAGTAGGATGTAAATATTACTCTGGATCTTACCTAGGCAACTCAGAGAACCTCCAAACTTTGGCCCCCTATTGCAAGAACCCACAGATGAGTGGAAGCAGGAAATAAAATCCTCCCTGTAGAAGATAATAGCACTCTAAGTAAAAATTCCATCTAAAAATAAGTGGTCAAATAAAATCTGTCAGCAAAATGATTTAAAAGTATAAGGCCTATAAAGAGAAAAGTGTACATGGGCCAGAATTAGCAGAAGCAATAGATATAAAAAATAAACCTGAGACAACTCTAGATATTAGATTTATCTGATATATACTATGATGCAACAAACACTTATTCTCTCTATAAACAGATTTGAGGAGGAGCTTGTATAGAGTGATTTAACAGCAGATGTGTTAATTTGCAAGCTGCTGGAATGCTATATACCAGAACTGGAATGGCTTTTATAAAGGGGAATTTATTAAGTTACAGGTTTATAGTTCTAAGGAAGTGAAAGTATCCAAATTAAGGCACCAACAAGAGGCTACTTTCACTCAAGAAAGGCTGATGGGTCAGGAACACCTCTGTCAGCTGGGAACTCATGTAACTGGCATCTGCTGGTCCCTTGCTCTTGGGCTCTGATGCTTTCAGCTTCTATTCCTGCCGGGATTCCTTACTTTGCTCCTACAGAGCTGGCTTTCACATCTTGGCTTCCCTTGACTCTCTCCAGGTTGTGGCTTGCTTAACATCTCATCGCAATGTCTGCTGAGCTCCAAGCATCTCCAACCATCCTTTTCTCTGTTTTCCACATGTCCACATCTGTGTCAGCTCTGCTGTGAAGGTTCTGTTCGCTCTGAGGCTTCCGTCATTTCTGACTCCCTCCAAAATTTATGCTCTTTTAAAGATTTCCAGTAAACTGGAATGGGTCACATCTCCATCTAATCAAAGGTTCCACCCACAATTGCACGTTGCATAGCTGAGGAGGTTATCTGATCAAAAGATTCCAACCTGCAGTATTGAATTAGGATTAAAAGGAACAGTTGCTCCCACAAGATTGAATCAGGGATTAAAACATGGCTTTTCTGGGGTACATAATATTTTCAAATCAGCACAGCAGATTAGACCCTGATGAAAGTTTAAGAATGGGAGAAGATACACAATTAAAAGTAATATATAAGTCAAGAAGGGATCAAATAGATCTACAGCATTTTAAGGTGCTTGCATTGTATGGGAGGACGAAAAAATATATAACAGGTGGAACAAATAAAAAGTTCATAAGAAAATGAAAGATAAAAACTCATACTATATAATATAGATATTATATATAAAACATAATTATATAAACTTCAAATTGACTGAATTATTTAGTTAAAGTACAAGTATTAGTACATCAAATTTAAAAATTAATTAATGCTACTTATAGAAGACTCTGAACATTTGAAAGTATTTGAAAGAAGGGAAATAGTCTACCATATGAAAATCTAGCCAAAAGAAAGCCAATGCATTTGCATTAATTTACAATGGAATAAAGAATTTATTAAGTTCCTAGAAATTAACCTAGCAAAAATATTTGTATGACTGCCACAGTAAAAACAGTAACATTTTAATGAGGTAAATTAAAGACCTATACCATGTTTATGGAGTAGAACACTTAATGACATAAAATTGTCAATTTTCACCCAACCTACCTATGAGTTCAATATAGTACCAATAAGTATCACAAAATGTTTCTATGAAGAACTTAATAATCTGATTCCAAAATTTATATGGATAGAAAAAGGTCAAGAATTTTGCCTGCCTTAAAAATATATTTGTTAACTAAACATTATAGTTATTTTTCTCAATTTCTTAGAAGTATACTAGAAAGGTTTTACCAATACATAACAAATGACTCATGATTATACTTTACTACTTCACTTTGAAGTTCTTTATTTATCAAATAAATTTCTTTTGTAATGGTAAAAATAAGCTCTACAAATTTAGCAAATGTTTATTTTTGGATTTTCACCTTTGACTTCAAGTAAAAACCTATATATTTGTGCCAAATATGTTTCAAATATTCTTCAAAGTGTCTAAACACATGTGATAAGCCAACACAGAGATGGAAACATAAGAATTATTACTCAAAAATTAATTCATAATTTTTCATGTTTAAAAATTATTGCATTTATAATTATACATTTGGCTGAATTTGACCAGCCTATCTCCAGTTGAGGAGAAAAATCAATCCTAATTAATTAAAGTCTGTCGTTTAAAATTCAATGTGTTGGGCAGGCCACAATGGCTCACTGGCAGAGTTCTTGCCTGCCATGTGGGAGACCCAGTTTCAATTCCTGGTGCCTGCCCGTATATATATATATATATAATTTGATGTGTTAAACCCTAGGTTATATTTTGGGGTCTGATATATCACAGCAAGAATCAAGGGGGATGAAAATTATGTCTGTGTTTTGTAAAGTAAGAGAAATTGTGTTGTCGGTGAGTAGATGAGAAAGGCAAGCAAGCGTGGTGCATAGAACAGAGGTGTTTTCTCAAGGAAACCAATTTTAGAAAAGAATTTATATGAGGATCTGGAAAATGATTTCTTTAAAACTATTTATATAATGGGAAAGCCTTTATGTGCCCAACAGGATACCATATTTCAGTTTGACTATCTCAGAAATAGGTAATATGATGGAGGGAAATACATGGTAAGGGGTTTACAAAAAAAGGGCACCGTCAGGATTCCTGACTCATTTCATGTAATATCACTGGACATCTCATCCATTGCCAAGACCTTGAACTTTATGTAATGCTGATGACACCCAAACCCTTCTGTACAAACCCATATATAATTGCTTATAAAAATCCCATATAAATGCCTGACACACACGATTCATTCTCCCTGCAAAAATGTTCTTCCTCCTGTATTTCTTTATTAATTTTGTCCAGCCACCCAAGACTTCCTTTCCTCATTTAGTTCTCTTATCTACCCCTAAATCCTGCTAATTTTTGAGGTTTCTTCTATTTTCTGTCACAATTACTAACATTCTATAACCTCTCACAGGGATTGCTACAAAATCCTTTCAACTATTGACCTGCTGCGATGGTTATGTTCATATGCCACCTTGGCTAAGTTTTAGTGTCCAGTTGTTTGGTCAAGCAAGCACTGGCCTGATTGTTATTCTGAGGGTAGCTGATAACATCCACCATCAACAAAGGAGATTGCCTTCAGCAGTAAGGGATGTCTCATCCAATCAGTTGAGGGCCTTAAAAGGAGAACTGATGATTTCAGCAATCAGTTGAAGTTCCTTCAGCATAAGGAAGAATTTCTATCTCTATTTCAGCCAGCCAGCTTCTGGACAATTCATGGAAAACCATATCTGAATTCCCAACTTGCAGTTTATCTTCCCGGATTTAGACATGCCCATTCTCATGGTTTGCATAAGCCAATTCTGACAATAAATCTCTTAGTATTTATACCCCCCTCCCCGAAACACACATGGATATTTATCTCCTGTCAGTTGTAAATCTCTAGGGAACTGTGACTAATGCATCTGACTCCTGCTTTGCCTCCTCATAACTTTCTTACTCTATGCCAGAATGATTTATCCAAAATGCAAACTTGAACATGTCACACATCTGATGATCATATTTTAATGGTGTCCCATTAATACAGCAGTATTTGTCAAACTTTTCTATTCTCTAGAAAAGGAAAATATGTTTCTATTTACTAAAGTGCTAAATACATTTGAAAATGTACATTTATTTTAAAAATTCATGAGCGTTAATATCACTCTATAATGCATCCAAGTACGTTTTAATTATTTACCATTAAATTTGTTCACTTTTCCATAGTTGTCCATACTTTCATTGACTTCCCTCCTTCTCTTTTCCTGCTCCCTCCACCCCCCCGCATGTTAAAACTCTAGGAAGTTGCCCTAAATTGAGTCAGCTCAATGGTTTATCAGATTTCTGCACTGATGCATTTGTCAACTTCTATCTTCACATATTTAAGAATAATAAGCTACAAGTATAAAATTTTACCTTTTATAATAGTTTTATTCCATTTTAAGTTTTATTCCATTTTAGCATTCATATAGAAAAGTACATAAGCTAGATATACATTTAATGAATTCCAATAGAATAAACTTCCAAGTAGTATTCATTTAGGTCAAGAAATAAAATACTGTCAGTATACCAGAAACTCTTCCTGTGTTTCCCCTTTTGAGACTTTCTTGTTTCATGAAATATAATGGTGTTCAGATTCATCCACGTGTGATATTTAAATGTAGTTCCTCTAATATTTTAGAGTATAAAAACATCACTATCATTCATGCTTTTACTTGGGTTGTAGTTCTAGTTTCTGGTGATTGTAAATAATGCTTCTAAGAATAGTCTCCTTGTGCACTTTTGAACTAGTCTTTAAAAAGCACACACCTAGGATTGGAGTTGCTAGCCATAAAGAATGAATATTTAGATTCTACTATACAATGCCAAACTGTTTTCTAAAATAGTAGACTAGTTCATATTTTCACCGGCAATGTGTGAGAATTCCCATTTCTTCATATGCTTTGTATTATGAGACTATTAGATTACAACAGATATAGTTGGTGATTTATTGTACTTCTTTGTGGTTTTACTGTACATTTCCTAGACAACTAAAGAGGGTGTTCACCTTTTCATGAATTTATTATCTATTTGAATACCCTCTCTTGTGTGCCTGTTCAGGTCTTTTGTCCATTTTTCTATGGAGGGTTTAATTTTTTTCCAGTATTTCATTTGTAGATGTTTTTTAAAAAAATGTTTCCTGGATATGTGTTCTCTGCTGATTTTGTCTTGTAAATATTAGCGCCCCATTTTTTTCTTTTGATTTTTTCTTTTTGATTTTAATTAAGTCCAGTTTATTAAACTATTTATTTATAATTATTGTACTTTGTGTCTTATCTAAGAAAGTTGTCCTGTTCTGATCATGAAGATAATTTCCTAATGATCTACCCAAATCTCTAATAACTAGGTCTTTCAAACAGCTGAGATTAATTTTTATGGAATGAGGTACAATCTTTATTTTCCAAAAAGATACCAAACTGTCACGTATCATTTATTGAAAAGTCAATTTTCCCTTCTTCTGCACTATAATACTTTTTTTGACATAAATCAATTTTCTATATTTACATAGCTCTCTTTCTGTGATCCCTATTCTAGTCTATTTATCTTTTGTCTCTCTGCACACTAATACTGTGCTAGTTCTATTATTACCATCATATTAAATCTTGATATAAGATATAGCAATCTTCCACATTTTCCTTTTTTCTGGTCCTTTGCTTTCCTTATAAATGTTTAAATGAGTTTGCCAAATTCCACACAACAAATAAACAAGAATATAGTGGGGTTTTTCTTGAAATATTATTGAATTTATTGGTCGACTTAGGGAAAATCGACTTCTTGCATTGTTGAATCTTCTAAACAATTAGCATAGTACACTCTATATATTTTTGTCTACTTTAATATTTTAAATGATGGTTTATGGATGTTTTGCAAAGTCTTATAACTTTAAATTTATTCTGAGGTATTTGAGTTCTTTGATGTTGTTATAATTGGTATTTTTTATGATATTATTATATAGAAATATGTTATATTTGTTTGTTTGTTTGTTTTGCATGGGCTGGCACCGGGAATGAAACCTGGGTCTCCAGCAAATACAGGCGAGAACTCTGCCTACTGAGCCACTGTGGCCCACCCTATATTTGTTCTTGATTTTGTAATCAGAAACTTTTATCATAATAATTATAGTTTTCTTCATATTGTCAAGAATAATGACAGTTTCTCCCCTTAATACTAATCCTTATACTATCACTTTTATTTATTTATATATAAAAACTGTACATGTTTTATAATCTGCATCTAATGCCGCCATTAATTGAAGTATTATCTCTTTATTGTCTTTGTTTTTGCCAGTTCTCACCTGCATCTTTTGTAAACTTCACTGTTTTTCACTTTATATTGGTTATTCTATTTGAAAAGATGTTTTTGGTCTGTTTCAAGTTTTATGTTAAGGTACATTTTGCCATAGTGGATTTGATTGCTTCTGCAAACTGACTGGTAGCATTATCAGCCTGAAACAACTTAGGGTGTCTGACTCAGGCAATTTGAAAAAAGTCTATAATTCCGTGAAAGGTCTATTTAATTTCTTGCTCACCTATACCCTGAGAAAGTAACACACTATGGTCCCTGCTTATTGTAGGGCAAGTGTCCTGTTAGCTGTCCCACTTCAGGTATGCTCTGGGCTTTGATATTGCTCTCTATTGTCCCAGTGCTATCAATTTGTAGGTTCTGACTTTCCAGTATCAACAAGGGCCATATGGACAAAGGTGACTTTTAAAGCTCAAGTATCTTTCTGGGTTCTTTTCTCTTTGCTTCTCTTTCAACTTCAGCCTGGAAGTTAATTCTTCCTTATTCTTTTATTAGCTCTTCAATGTTTTTAAGGGTATATATATATATATATATCCAGTTATCTCTTCCACATCGCAGGGGGGAGAGGTGCAGCACCCTATGATCTGAAAAATCCATGTGTATTTTTTTTTCGAGGATTCCAGTATACTCCTTAGCTGCCTCTTGATTGGTAAATGCTGCCTCTCCCATTACTTTTACAGTGCATAGTTTCAAAAAAATTTCAAACCAGCCTTTGCTGGTCTGAAAATCCATAGGAGTAGACCCATTATCAGTAATAAGAAGAAATTCCTTTAACCTATATGTATGGCTCACATATTACAAAGTCTTCTCTCAGCTTTTTTCCCACCCACCACTTGAAGTTTATGTAGTCACAATATTAAATACTACTCCCAATTGCGCCTTCATTGTTTGATATTTTTTTCTCCATAACTTTGTTAATTAACTCTCTCTTGGAGATTATTTGTAGTGGACATTGTGATTTTTTGGCAATGTCTGAAAAATTTCTTCATGACTGAAAAATTTCCCACTTTTTAAGTTTTGATGGGAGCAAGAGCCCATTATCCACTTAAAAAGCTAAAAACAGTGGATTATCATTTTCCAAATTCTCCTGGAAGCCAGTATGTTTTAAATGTTCCTGAGCTTAGCCAAACAATTAGACCCACAAAGTATTTGAATCTGAAGCTAATAATGTGAAGATAGAGGACTAACAGTGCTTTCTTTCCTTTGTCAGCAGTGGTAACAGCAGCATTTAGCTTTCAATGAAGTTGTTTTTGCAGTGCAAGCAGCTATACCCAGTTGTGGTGACAGTGCTGTCAGGAATCCAAGTTAAAGCTTATAATATTCATTGGTAGATTGTAAAAATGGCCACAAGTCTTTACCTTTCCCTATTTTCATGCCCCTTCATAGTGTGCCTTTGCAACTTCCCTATCAAGAGCTGGAATGTAGTTTTCCACTCTCTGAACCTGGCTTGCCTTGAGATTTGCTTTGGCCAATAGGGTACAGCAGAAATTATTCTGGGCTAGTTCCAAGTCTAGACTTTAAGAGGCTTGGCACACTTCTGCTCGCTCTGTTGGAATCCTGCTAAGAAGCAATGTAGATGAGCCTTGGTGAGTCTATGGTTGATGAAAGTCATGTGGCCTATTGCCTCAGCCAACCGCCAGCCAACCATCAGACAATGCCAGACGCAGAACCATTTAGCTCACTGGCAATTGGTCACTGACTACTGAGGGAGCTTGACGGAACCAGCAGAACTACCCAGCTGAACCCAGATCAATTGCCAAATCACAGAATTGCACGTTAAACAAAGGTGGCCACTAAATTTCAGAATGATTTATTTATGCAGCAACAGATAAGTCTCAGTTGGCAAGACTGCATGGGATTCTGGCTACAAAATCTTTCTCCTACTTTCCCAAAGCTTGATTCTCAGTTTATCGGCTACTGCTCTGAGAATACTCAAAAGCCTTTTGGTAAATTCCTTTTCTACTTTAATCAGCGAGAAATGGTTTCTGTTGCTTGCAACTAAGTATTTGGATTCATACAATTGGGATGAGATAGGAAATGATATCCTAATGCATTTTTAAATTTCTAATAATTTATCACATCATGATCCTTTCTTCTATTCTAAATAGTTAGTATATTATATTCCAAATTATTTGGAGAACAGATGAAATATCATAAAGTAATGAACCAAAAAGGCAGTTTTTCATATAGAAAAAAAATGATAGTAAATAAGAAAAAGTTCCTCATTTTTCCTAAGCTCTTTAACCATACTTGAACAACCCTACCAGGCCTATAGGAAGATTAGTTGCTTTTGTGAGAAAAGAAAAAAATCAGAAGGGAAGCAAAATGAACTTATATGTTGATAGATCTCTAGACACCTTCCACCAAGACAGGCCTAGGGGATTGCCGGTTAATAAAATCTTATGTGGTCTAGCATTCTGAATCAGAATGTATCTGTAAAGCTTAGAGGTTTCAAAATTTCAACATTTTAAATCCAACCTTGGCACAGGAGCAGGAGAACCATTTAGCTCACTGGCATTTGGTACAGGAGAAATATCCATGAGATATTTCTAAGTAAAGTGGACTGCGACAACCTCAAATGGTCATCGAGCAGCCACCTCTCCCCCATGGCAGTGAGACAGGAGTACTCGTACCCAGGAAGGGCACTTAGGCAGAGTTTCTTACAGCCTATCAAGTGGCAAGAGAATTAGATGGTTCTTCTCTCATCCAAGATAAATAACACAATTGTGGCAAATGGAGCAAGCAGGTTTCAAGAGGCTTTATATTCTGAAACAAGGGATAGTTTAGTCATGACAAGTAAGACTCATGACCGAAGAGGAAATGGGACAGGGCATCAGGCAGATACCAAATGGTTAGGTAGAACCCAGACTAGATTATTTAGCTTTCTCACCCCATCCCTAAAGTTTTGGTAGAAGTTAGATGTGACCACAAGAAAATCTGGTGGTTGGAAAGATCACTTTTAGTTTCTGAGGTAAGGTAAAATGAAAGATAATAATAGAAACTGAAGCTTGGTTCTAGAAAACTAAAGTCGTCTATTAAAACACCTGCCACTGGAGGCTTAATATTTGTACCTGCTAATATTAAATGTGGATCGTCTAAAAGTGGATAGACATTAAAGATATCAAATCTTCTGGAGATAATGATTGGTTTGATACAGGAAGTAAGCAAAAGGGAGGAGATTAAGATGATTTTCAATTTCAATACCATCTTAGTGTAACAAGTAAGCAAGACAGCAAATACACTTAACTGCACTGATTCCAGTACTTTAAGTTCTCTGAATTTGAATTGTCTTATCTATAAAGTTATATATCTAGCATTAATTCTTAAGATGAAGTTCATCCACACTTGGATGCTTCTGAGAGTGAGGAGGGATGTTTATTATAATGATAAGACAAAAAAGAAATCAGACTGTTAGAGGAAAACTGAAATGTATGATCCATCAACTAATAGGTGAGTGAAAAAAAAAGAGAGAAGCATTATGTATGCGAATGAATTAGGACTGTTTTTGACTGCATGTAATAGAACACACACATACCCAAAAGTGGCTTTAGCAAATTGAGAATTTTCAATTTTTCACAAGATAATGCCAGAAGTTGGTAGTACAGGGTGGCACAGTGATTCCACAGTGTGCTCAGAGACCTAGGTTTCTTTTATTACTTTGCTCACCCATTGCTACATTGTGCTTATTTAGTCATACCTTGTCTTTTCCACCTAGAAATAGGGCAAAGGGCCTGATTGTATGGGAGGCTGGGAAATGTAGTTTTCAGGCTGAACACATTGTCTTCCCCGGCAAGATCACAATTCTGATATGTGGGTGAGTAATAGGCAGTTTCTGCCAAGTGTTTATGTAGGTCATTTGTGAATTCAAAAGTAAGACATAAGTGTAAGTTGATGATTTTATATTTTATAAACTTCTTTCCTTGAATCCATTTCATTTGTGTTTGCTGTCAAAGGATATGAAAATCGGAAGAAAATTTGAATTTTGCCTAACTCAATATAGGAATTGGATATAAGATTTGTTTTTCTTTAACACCATCAACAGGTGGCTATTTAGCCTTTACATGACAATTTCTGAATTCAGGGTTAAAATATCATCTGGAAATGGAATATAATGAGGCTTAGACTATTTACCAGAAAAGTAACCCATGAATACAGAAAATAGATGATAAATAATGAACACAAACAACACTAAATATTATAACTCTCAATCTTCTATCGTAGCCTGGATGGAATTTCCACTAACTGAGAAATGCAATCAGTATGTTACTCATACTTTGTCTCAGGAAACCAAGTAATTCTTCCCACCTGAAAGAAGTAGAAAGAAAATAAATCCCCCTTCAACTGAGGAACTCCTGGCGACAGTCTTATACCAATCAAGAAACAGAGGAGCTATTCCTTGTATTTGGATGCTCTGCATTTTGTGATATTCCCGTATTTATTCAGAGACTGCAATTCCCAAAAAGCAACAAGAAGACACTTACAATGGAGCACTGCATCCTAAGAAATGAATTCCCCGAAGTAAAATACTATGAGCAGAAACCAAGGTGGTCTGAAAATCCTGGGTAAGAATACATGTTGGTGACTGCAGTTTTTCCTGGACTCCATTACTTTATTGTGGGAGTGCATCAGATAACAGGAGTGATTAAGGACCTAATTCACTACAGCAGAATTACACAAAATGCATTCTGTTTATACAAAGAACATGGGACTATGTACTTATGCCAGTTCTTTCCTCATTCATTCATTCAGCAAATATTTACTGAACATCTAACACATGCAAGAATATTTCTAGGCTTGGAAAATATGCCAGAAAACAAAAGACTAAATCCCTGTCCTTCAAGGAGCTTGCAATCTAGTGGAGGAAGTCAAACAATGGGTACTGTGCAGTTTGAAACTATTGTGTACCCCAGAAAAACCATGCTCTTTAATTCTGATTCTATACTGTTGGGTGTGATCTTTTTGATTAAGTTGCTTCCATGGAGATGTGACCCACCCAATATTGGTTTGTACCTTTTGATTAGATGGTTTCCATGGAAGTTTGTCTCTACCCATTCAAGGTGGGGTTGCTTACTACAGTCCCTTAAGAGGGAACCGTTTTGGAAAATGCTTCATAGCTGACACAGACAGAAACATTTGGAGAAACAGAAAGAAAACAACCCCAGGGAAGCTGTTTGCAGCCAGAAGCCAAAGGTCCAGCAGATGCCAGCCACGTGCCTTCCCAGCTGACAGAAGTGTTCCAGACTAATCGGCCTTTCTCAGTCAAGGTATTTCCCTGGATGCCTTAGTTTGGATGTTTTTATGGCCTTAGAACTGTCAACTTGTAACTTAATACATTTTCTTTACAAAAGTTGTTCCATTTCTGGTATATAGCATTCTGGCAGCATTTAGAAAACTAATACAAGTACAAAAATAAATATATATCTGGTAGTGGAAGTGATAGGGTGAAAATTAAAGAAAGATGAGAAAGGAATAGGTGGGGTGGGGGAACAGGTGGTAACTATTTTGTATATGGTAATCAGGGAAAGGCTATTTGGTAGATTCCATTTGAGTAGGTGGTTTGGGGGAGGAAACCCAGTGGCCCATGTTAATTTGTGTCCTGAGAGGGAGAGTGAGCACTTTGTCCCTGCCAGTTCCTTCTGCCTGGCACACTTTTCCCCAGATTACCTTCTTTCTCACTTACCTTCTACAACTTTCAGGAAGAAAAAGCAGACCCCCCCCCCCCCCGCCACACACACACGCACACAAGAATTTGCATTGATATTAGACTTGCAAGGAGAAATAAAGAATGCCTGTCTTCAGATTTCTCAAAATTCGTGACAATTAAATGTCTTTATTGAATAAGTCATAACATTTAAGTTTTTGCAACCAAAATTTTCACTTACTGGTAAGACAAGAAAGAAGCAGATTCAAAGCCACCGCTTTGTAGCCTTTGTAATCCCCTAAAGACTATGCTGTTTTCCTGTTCTAGAAAAGCTGTGGTGCATGGGGTTGCCATTCATACCATATTCTATCCCCTGCCTAGATTGGGCAAGACGGCTGTGCTCATTGCATTATCACCAAAAGATGCAAATCAAGAAAGAAAAGGCAATACCCAATTTATCCTACATTTACAGGTTTTCACTCATATTTTGTACTCTATTCTCAGCACCTATTTCTCATTTTGGGGGCATATTGGTAACTCTCATTAGGTTATAGTTCACTTGAAGACATCATAGTACATTAGTCATGTTTCCTTTCTCATTTGTACATACCTATTGGATAAGTGAATCAATAAATTAAAAAATTAGAAACCGTATTTCTAATTAGGAAGAGTAATAGGAAATAATCAGAGTTGTGCATTTTTTAAGAGGACAAACAATTGATAACTCATATGTCCAAAAATTGGGAAAAAATAAATAATAGGATTATTCTAAAATCCTATAACTCTGATTTTTCTGTTCCCTTCTTTGTCTGTATATTCCTTTTCCCACAGATTTCTGTCTGAAATATGACTGAATATAATTTAGTATCTATTGCCAAAACATCTTCAAAACAGTTGAGTCCACTTATTTAGGGCATGCTTGTGAATGGCCTTTCATCTGGTTTAAGTAGCCAATTCTTTTATGAGAAGATGACATTGGAATCCTAACCATACATCTGGCCAGACACAGATAGTCCATTGTTTTCCTAACTTTAAGCAAAGAGCTTTTCAATCTGTTTGTCAGAGCCTTTGAGGGCAAAGTGTTTGAATTCAGCTTTGGCAACGTGAGTTCTGATGATGAAAATGCACCAAATTTTTAAAGATTCCTTTTCTAGGTAGCTTATATTCTTCATTCAAAAAAACACGCACTAAAATAAGGTGTTCAATACCTAATATTTTGGAAATCCAGGAAAACAGACAAAACAACTCATTACAGCTTGATATGATCAATATATTAGTGTGTGTGTGCCCTTTATATATCCCAATTTTTGGACATTTGAGTTATCAATTTTTTGTCATCTTAAAAAATGCATAACTCTGATTATTTCCTAGTAATGGGGAAGGGTTTTGATTACACAACACATTGAATACCCAACACAGAGTGCTCGAAAAGTTTGACATAGTCATGAGTATTTCTTGAAAAAGTATTGCATAGGTATACCCAGCCTTCTGAAGCCATTGCGGTGACCGGAGGCTACAGGCCAATACCTATTTTTAACAAAGGCTTTGTAGATGTTAGTAAGTTCTGTCCACACAGGTAACTGTAACAAAATCACCTTAATGGGCACAAACGGCTGCAGCCCATATTGCAAGTCTAGCTGAGATACGAATTTGAGTACCAGGAAATGAATCATACAGTTAGTTATATAGGCTATTTTCTTTTTTGGCACTGGTGGGTGGAATAATTTTTGCTCTCTTTATTTTGATGCTTAGCTAGAATCACAGGCCAACATTTTAAAGGAAGATAAGCTTTGCACAGTCTTCAGAGCACCAATGCACGAGATTCTAAATTTTAAATGTGGAGGGGCAGGCACAGGCAGTTGGCACATGGGTTTGCTTTATCCTGTTTTGAACTTCATCCAAGGTCAAGGAGGAGGAGTGGACAGGCAAATCTCTTGGAGTCTTGTTCTGGGATTCGAATTCATCTCAAAGTCACGCATCGATTCTATGTTTTTAACAATATAAGCTCTTCTCATGTTTTGTCTATCAGGGACCCGGAGTTTGGGTTCCAACTCAAAGGGATTTAATAGCAGCAGAAAAGGGGACTAGAGAGATTTCTCATCTTTTGGACTCAGTGACAGATTAAGTTAACACAATTAATTTGATTTACTGAAAGCCTGAGAAGGAACTATAAGCAGAAACTTGACCATAAGGAGTCAAGTTTGCTTAGATTTTTAGGGAGAAATTTGATTGCTTTAGAAAAAAGTAAAATTTGAAATTAGAGCAAGAAGAGAAGTGGGAGAATGAATGATAAAGCAAGATACAATAATTAAACAAGATGAAAAGAGGAGTTTTCTTCTTAAAAGTGTACAATTTTAGTGACCAGTTTTCAAAATAAAGAAAGGTAAAGGAAGATGCAGCCAAACTGAGTAGTTCTTAAAGATGAGACTCAAAAAACAAAAACAAAAACAAAAACAAAAAAAGCCACCAGAAGGATGACTATGATCAAATGTGGCCTAATCTAAGGGAAAAGGTCAGCATCTCAGCAAATGAAAGACTCTTAGGTGAATTGGAAGTAGAAAATTATTGGGAAACACAATTTTAAGGCTATATAGAGTCAATAAGAAGAATGATTGAAGACTCTCCTGTCTATATTAGAAAATATTACTTGGTTAAATTTTAGATGGCAAATAAAATAGTGATTGGATTTTCAGTATAATTACAGCATGGCTGTGGAGATTTTGTTAATGTTTTGGCCCAATATAGAATTTTCTGGAACTTTCAGTTTTTTTCAAAAGGACATAAAATTCTGTATTTAGGGAGTAGGCTAATTAAGGCAGAGAAAGTTTCCTCTAATAAGTTCCTAATCTCCTCCACCAGAAAGCTACAGATATTTCTGTAGTCAGCAGGCTTGGTGTTTTGGTTTGCTGAATCAGGTGAAATGCAATATACCAAAAATGGGTTGGCTTTTACAATGGAGATTTATTAACTTACAATTTACAGTTCTGAGGTGGTGAAAATGTCCAACTTAAGGCATCAAAAGTGATACCTGGACTCTGAAGACAGGCAGCTGACATCTGGGATGCCTCTGTCACATGGGAAGGCACATGGTGAATGTCTGCTGGTTCTTCACTCCTGGGTTTTGTTGCGTTCAGCTTTTGGCTTCAGTGGCTTTCTCTCTGAGCATCTGTGGGTCCTCTCATAGCTTCTCAAGGGCTTTTTCCTATGAACTTCTCATAATTTCATCTCTAAGCTTCTACATGTGTTTTATCCTCTTATAAGGGATTCCAGCAAGAAGATCAAGACTCCACCCTGAAGGAAGTGGGCCATATCTCAATTGAAATAACCTAATAAAAAATGTCCAACTACAATAAGTCTGCACCTGCAGGAATTGATTTAAAAAGCATGGCCTTTTCTGGGGTACATAACAGCCACAAACTGTCACACTTGGGCATTAGGCCCAAAAAGGTTAAGAGGGAAAAAAAGATGACGTAGTTAGACAGACAGAAAGACAGATAGATAGATGATGGTTGGAAGGAAGGAAAGAATGAAAGAAGTAGGAAGAGGGATAGATAGTTAGAACACTTTGCTTTTTATTTATATTTCCATCAAGTAAAACATTTTTCCCAAGGAATAGTTACAAGTCTGATAAATTTCCCCAATTCCTACTCCTCCCAGAAAGAGGTGTGCTGGCATTTCTGATGAGATGAGAAAAATGCGGAGTGGGTCTTTGTCCCCTCTTTCTCTCTTAGCTCTCTGATAAGTTCATAGGAGTAAGCTATGTCTCTGACGTTGCTCATCTTTTCTCTCCTTTCTCTGATTGTGTGTGCATGCACACATATGTGGAGGTGGGGGTGACGGTGGGGTGGTTGCTGAAAGTACCAGGACGGGAGACTAGACAAGGGGTGAGAAGAGAGAAATGGAACATCCCATGTGATATTTTAAAAAATAACTAATTTTTGGATTCATTGATGTTATCCACTTTTTTTATATACTCTCACTTATTTTGCCTCTAATATTTATTATTTATATTCATTTATTTGCTCTATGTTTTGCTTGATCTTCTTTTTCCTGTGTCCTAAAATCAATGTTAGGTTGTTTATTTGAGCTCTTCCTTCTTTTTAAATATGGGCATTTCAATTTATAAATTCCTGCTGTATGTGAGCTCTATCCCATATGATTTGGCATGTTATGTGTTCATTGTCACACATCTCAAAACATTTCTAATTTCTCTTGTGACTTCTCCTATGACAAAGTGGTTATTTAGGAATATGTTGTTAAATTCACACTTATTTGTGAATCTCCAAATTTCTTACTGTTATTGATTTCTAATTTCATTCCATGGTGGATAGAGAACATACCTTTTATAATATCAATGTTTTTAAATTTGTTTTATAACTTAGCATGTGGTTTACCTTGGAGAATGTTCCCTGTATACTTTGAAAGAATGTATATTCTATTAGGTGGACTGTTGGCTGTACTGTTCTATAGATGTCTGTTGGGTCTTGTTGGCTTATAGTGCTGTTCATGCTTTCTTTGTTGAACTTCTGCTTGACTTTCTTTCCAGTATTGAAAGTGAGCTATTGAAAGCCCTAATTATTAGTATTGAATTGTTTATATCTCTTTTCCATTCTGTAAACTTTGACTTCATGTATTTTGGGCCTCTACTTTTAGGTTTCATACATGCTTGTAATTGTTTATTTCTTGATGATTTGTCCCTTTTAATCTTATAAAATGTCCTTCTTTATTTTTAGTAGCATATATTTAAAAACCTATTTTATCTGATACTACTATTGTCATTCCACCTTTCTCAGGATTGATGTTTGCATGATATATCTTTTTCCAGCATGCACTTGTCTGCAGAACAAAAAGGATCAAGAAAGATAGGAAAGAGGGCAGGCCACGGCAGCTCAACAGGTAGAGTTCTCGACTGCCATGCTGGAGACCCTGGTTTGATTCCTGGTGCCTGCCCGCGCAAAAAAAAAAAAAAAATAGGAAAGAAAGAAAGGGGTGGGGGTAAAAGAAAGCAAACAATTATAAGAATTGACTGACTTATGTGACTGTGGAAATTAGCAAGTACGAATACAGTAGGGCAGGCCACAAGTTGGGAACTCTGATGAAAGGGACATTGAAATACGAAGAAAAGCTGGGTAGCTGAAGTGGACATAAAATTCTTCTTTCTGCCTGCTGAAACCCTCTGTTCTTCTTTTAAGGCCTCCAACTGATTGGATGAGGAGACTCTTCTCATTGCTGAAGCTACCTCCTTTACTGCTTGTACATGTAATCAGTGATAGACCAGTCAATTGATGATTTAAGTCCATGAACAACCATGCCAGTGCTTGGACACTGTAACATAGCCAAGTTAACACATGAAATTAACCATCATACATCCTTTCACTTGAACCTAAATTTTTACTTTTGTAGCCAAAATAGTTTGATCTTGGTTTTTATCCAGTTTGACTATCTCTAGCTTTGATTGGATTGTTTAATGCAATATACATTTTTTGGGGGGGGCTGGGGTACATGGTCTGGGAATTGAACCCGAGTCTCTGCATGGAAGGCGGGCATTCTACCACTGAACTACCCATGCACCCCAATATACTTTTTTTCAGCTATTTCGCTAGTGGTTGATCAAGGCTTTACCATATACATTTTAACCTATCAGTTATTTATTAACATATGTATCATTTTAACTGTGCTAAATTTCTTTTCAGAACAACAGGGAAAATAAATAATCATAGTGTTGATAACACCCAAGCCAAAGACAAGAAGAGAGCCTTGGTGGACATGAGCGACTCACTTAAGTGACATAAGTCCATTTCTTTGGTTTTCACTATTCACTCTACTGTGTATTCATGTAACTTTACATTATTTTTTCATATTCTTCACCATTATTACAACATGAACTATTACATCCATCCAATACTCATCTGAAATCTAGAAACATTTGAAAATCTGCCATATTCCCCTCATCAACAACTTTAGTTTCTCTCTCAGAGAACAAAAATGAAGTTAATAGTGCTGGGTTGCTTTTTAATAATTCCACAAAAAAAACAAGCTATCATTCCTTGTGTTTCTAAATACATAGACCATCTGTTTGTGTTTTAGGATTTTTTTCAGAAGCATCCATGTGTAGGATGATATTCTCATTTTCAAAATATATGTTTTGAACACATGCTAGTGTGTTTAAAGCAATATATCTTTGCTAGTGAGTCTCCCTCGAAGAACAAAAGGGGCACTTTGGGAAACTACACTAACTCTCAGGGCCCATTAGGGCACCACTCTTGAAATTGTTAAGATGCTTAGGAATAAAAAGCCTTAATGACTTGAAGTAATAGTTTGCAAAATGGTACCTCAGTGTTGCAAAGGTGTTTAATTTATATGCTGGGCAGAACTTACTTGCCAGCTCACATTCTATAAGTTAATCTTCATGAATATCTAGGACAGTTTCTGCCATAAACTGATTGTGTGACTGTGGGCAAATCATTAAACAATCTAGTTAAGATGTTTTACACATCTTAAAAGTAAGAGATTTGAATCACATTATTCTGAAGAGGCCCTTCCTGCTTCAAAAAGTCATGGTTCACAAAGAGACATTCAACTTTAATAGGTATAAAATCAAAGGATTATATGACAATGCTGAAGTATACATATATGCATATGTATATATGTATATATATGCATATACATACACGTATATGTATATGTGTGTGTGTATGACATAAAATAAATTAAAGTTCAAGAACCAGGTATGGATGGAATGTGACATTTTGGGGGTTACTATTTGAGACAGATCTTCTGAAAGATGCTCCTCTGACCCCCAATATCTTTCACAATGCTTCCCTATGGATCTGTTCTCTATGTCTTGCTTATCAAAAATTCTTCTTATTAAAATAAAAATTCCCATTTGGGATGATGGAAAAGTTTTAGGTAATGGGTGGTGGTGATGGTAGCACATTTGAAATGTAATTAACAGCACTGAATTGTATATTTGAATGTGGTTAAAAGGGGAAATTTTATATTGCAAACATGATATCAGAATATAAATTTAAAAAAATTCTAGCAGGGGAAATATGAGAAGTGATAGGCATAATAAATAAATTACACAGTATTTTATAAAATTATACATGCTACAAATATAAAGCAGGATTAGGAGGACTAGAAGTTCTTGAGAGCATTGTCAGTTTTAATAGGTAGTCAAGTTTGCCTATTGAGAAATTGTTTTTTGAGCAATGACTTTAAAGAGGTGAGAAAGTGATCTGTGTGGGTCCTTTTTTGTAACAAAACCATTTAATTCATAGAGAAAAAATAATTCCCTTTTGACTGCAGAGGTAAAATAATTACCTCTGGAAGATGTTTTCATAGAATACCTGAAAGAAGAAAGTTTTCTTCTTTTCATTACATTAATCATCACTGACCAAAGGTTTGGGAGTGGCAAGGTTAGAACAGATTTGAGAACCCTGGGCATAATGTACATAAAACAGCCCCACAGAGTTAATAAATAACAGTTAAAAGTTAAATCATGGAATAACTTAGGTTTCCTAAGTTTTGAGGATCTCAGGTGGTATTTCCAAAAAAGATTGTCCAACTTCAAAAATCTCACCAACATCACATTATTTCCTGAGATTCAGAATAAGAAAATTGCTTGTGATAGAATTTGAATCATTCCACATATCTATTCTCAAGATGCTCCATTATTGGACTTTCATGTCAATTTCCATGACTTCAGTAGGGCCTCTGAGAATGCACCGTAGATTGACTCAATGACGGCTTTGCAGAGATTGACTATGGTGGTTTGAAGCTGTATGTGCCCCAGAAAAACATGTTCTTAAATCCGAGCCACTCCTGTGGGTGTGAGTCTATTGTAAGCAGGAATTTTGATGAGGCGAGTTCAGTTAAGGCATGTGTGGCCAAGCCCAATCATAATGGGTCTTAATCCTGTTCCTGCAATCCTTTATAAGTTGAACAAATTCACTCACAAGAGGGAGAAAATGACAACAAGCAAGAAACTGAAACAGAACCCAGGAGAGAATGAAGAGATCAGGAGACCCCACTATGTACCTTGCCATGTGACAGAGGAACCAAGGACCTGCAACAGCCAGCTGAAGAATGCCACAATCCCTGGGGCTCTCCTTGAACATCAAGGCGTCACCTTGATTATACTTTTTAATTTGGATGTTTTCCTGGCCTCAAAACTATGGGCAAATAAGTCCCCATTGCTTAGCCCTACCCATTTCATGGCATTTGCTTAAGCAGCCAAGGAAACATAAACATTGGCTTACCAGGATGCTATTCTCTCTGATGCATCACAGACCACCTTTTACTGCACACAAAGGCCCCATGGATAAGATGTATAAAACATGTAAATGATAATTCCAGATGTGCAACATTTTCTGTAATATGCTTCATAAAGTTGCACAGGGAGTGTTCACAGTAGAAGTACAGTAATGTCTTCACTCAAAATCAGTCCCGTATTTTGCTGATTACTGTTGTTGTTTCTAATATTGAGGAGAAAGATGCTTAAAGTATTTTTTAACAACCACAGCTGAGAATTTAACAATGAGGTTAAATTTACAGACTATGGTAGTTTGGAACTGCATGTTTTCCAGCAAAACATGTTCTTAAAGTTATATTTTAAGTAGGATGTTTTAATGAGGCTTCTTCAGTTCAGGTGTGGCCTACTTCCATCAGAATGGGTCTTAAGCATCTTAGTGGAGTCCTTATAAATGGAATGAATAAGAGACAGAGGGGGAGCAAGCCATGGAAGCAAGAAGGGGAAAGCAACCAAACCCAGAAGGGAAGAGAGAGATCAGCAGATGCCACCATGTGCCTTGCCATGTGGCAGAAAGCCCAAGGATCACTGGCAGCCAGTCTTTGGGAAGAAAACAATGCCTTGATTTGGACATTTTCTCAGCTTTAAACAGTAAGCTAATAAACTCCCATTGTTTGCATCAACCTATTTCATGATATCTGCTTTAAGCAGCCTAGAAGACTAAAACATAGACTTTCCAGTTAAAAAAGCATATATACCAGATTCCTTTCAAACTTAAGCTAATTTCAAGGAACAATGCATGTTTTACAAGTGAATTTAATACAAAATAATTCCGTGCTCTTTCAATTGCAATTTTTCATTATAAATAGAAGAAAAAGATGCCATACGTAGTAGAATTTATCCCAATAGAGCTGCAGGAAAATACAACATTTAATGAAATCTATGGTGCAGTGTGAGCATTTATGCTAATAGGATACACTAATAAAATTCAATAAGTGTGCCTACAAGAATTCCACTAAACTGCCCCTGTTTTCAGGTGATGGCTATTTCATCTGAATGTTAACAGGATAAAATACTATTTACAATTGAGAACAAATTGATAAAAAATAAAAGCTAGTCATACAAGAATCCTGATTCTGAACTGTTATCTTAGTTTCCATTTTAATAAAAGTTACAAACTATTATATTTGCTGGCAGTAGGTTATTTTCATGATACAGTTTAAGTGAAATCACAGAGTAGAATCTGTCTGCATAAATCTTGAGTAGGAGGAGTAAATGTTTCATAGCACAATGTGTGCTTCAATGTCCATCTGGCATTCTGAAATTAAAAAAAAAAACATGGAGTTCTGCAAAATGTGCTTATAGTGCATTTGAGAAAGAGAAATTCAGAAGATAAAGTATGTTCATAATTTTTTGTTTTATTACAGTACCTATTTGCAAAGAACACCGATTTTTTATTACAATATCTATTTATTACAATTACAATTACAATTATTGCAACTTATTTATTGCAAACAATAGGTTTGCAAAGAACACCTATTTCCAAAGGACACCAGGCTGAACAGGCTATAACTTTATTTTTCCTGAAATTAGGTTTTAGAGACAGTTTTATTCTCACCTGATGAAGGCAAAAATATTGTTTCCAGTTGCAATCACAGATTTAATAACAGATTTTGTAGGAAATTACTCTAAAGCTTTCAGGCCACCACCTTTTGTTGACCACTGCTAAAATGGAGATATATGCCTCCCTAGTGCATGATCCCAATCTTGTATTGTTTAATTCCATTGATTTTTTTTTTTTTTTGCATGGGCAGGCACTGGGAATCAAACCCAATCTCCAGCATGGCAGGCAAGAACTCCACCTGTTGAGCCACCATGGCCCACCTTAATTCCACTGAATTTTGTATACAGTATTTTGATATAAAATCAACAAAGCAAACACACATGCAATAGCAACAAAAACAACTTGAAAACACAGAGAAACAGAATGGAAAAATACCTTTATTTCTGTAGCCTAAAGATTAACAAATTTTTTATGAGAATCTTCCCAGCATCACCTATATTTACATTATCAAATTATTTGTACATTTTTCACAAGACATTGTTGACCTATTATTTATAGCTTGCTATTCTCTTAACAATACACCTATGAACCATCAAGATTTCCCCATGGCCATAAATATTTAGCTATAGCTTTTATATCAATTATGTTTAGAAATTAGCTTTTATAATCAGATTCCAACTTGATATTTTCCAGTTACTTTTAAAGAAAAACTGCTTCCAGCTAAGAAGCAGTTTTCATTCCACTTCAGAATTAGTATCAAGAGACACAACTTTATGAGATCAGACCAGGGAGGTGTGACATATGGTGCCTGGTACATACCCAGGGAGCCTTCTTCCCCTTTGCACACCCACTTGCTAACTGATGGACAGCATGTGGGCAAAGCCCTCTGTCCTGGGACAGGCTGCTGCCTGATTAGAATGCACCCAGAATCAGAGAAGGACATTTCAGGTTTAAACCGAACTAGTACATCAGAGCTCTGCTTCATGCTTGGGCTATTAGGATAGTTAAAGACCAACCCATCTGACAGAGCAGGGCTTTCTGGAAAACTTCAGTAACTGGAAATGGCTATACAGAAATGCTGTTATTGAGCAAACGCTTTCTATTTCAGAGCTTTTGTCCCGGTGTTGGCGTCTGTTCTATCCCTTCAAAGCCTAGTTTCTGAATGTGGCTTAAAGCTGCCCCAGGTGATCCAGCCACTAGGCAGATGCCATTTGATATTTCATTCCTACAACAACACTGTAGAAAGATATGTGTGGCCTTTTTCAAGCACTTTTTAAGACTTAGCTTATTCTTCTCAATCAAAACATTCTAATTCCCCACTTTGCCACACAGCCACATGAATTTTTTTGATTCCTAGTGCTAAGTACAGACTTGGCTCACAGAAAGATATCAACAAATGATTTAGAATTAGTGATTTAATAAATAATGAAATGACATTTAAAATATATGAATTTTTAGTGCTGCAACACCAGGCATGAGAGATTTTTGGCTGAGGTGTGTCTCTGAAAAAATCCAGATGGGGTTTTTGGCCTATTTGTAAGATCAGTGTGGACTGGGCAGCACAAAGGTTTGCAATGTCACAAAGCTGGCAAAGGACTTCAAGTTTAGCTGCTTGAGGTGCTTTACTACTATGCAGGCTTGAGAAAATAAACTTCCTTCTGAAATTTTTAAACAGTAGTTACTTTTGTTATAATCAATGAGATTATTAAAATAGTACTATAAATTATCATCCATAATTTGCATTAGATGTATTTTTCCCATATACCACCCTATTACTAACACCTAGTATTAGGTCCAATTGTCATAATTAGGTCCAATTGTCATAATTCATAGAAGAACATCCTTATACTTGTACAATTAACTATAGTCCATAGCCTATAAAAGCATTCACTGTGTTTATGTTTCATTTCTGAATTTTTATTCTAGTAGCATATATAACCTAAATTTCTATTTTAACCACGTTCACCTATATAATTCAGTGATGATAATTATAATTACAACACTGTGCTGTCATCACTGTCTATTTCCTAACCTTTACAATCAATCAAGATAGAAATTTGGTACAAATTATGCATCAACTCCCCATTCTTTAAAGCCAGTCTATCCCCTGGTAACATATATCCTAGATTCTAAGTCTGTGGATTTGCTTATTATATGTAGTTCACAGCAGTGAGATCATCCAATATTTTTCCTCTTGTGTCAGGCTTATTTTACTCAACATAACATCCTCAAGGTTCATCCATGTTGTTCCATGCATCATGATTCCATTCCTTTTTATGGCCAAACAATATCCCATTGTTTATATATACCACATTGTCCTTTATACATTCCTCGGTTGATGGACCTCTGTATTGCTTCTCTTTTCGCTTTTGTGAATAATCCTGCTATGAACATTGGTGTGCAAATATCTCTTTGAATCCCTGCTTTCAATTCTTCTGGGTGTATACCTCGAGAGATATAGATGGTAATTCTATACTTAGCTTCCTGAGGAATTGCCCAATTGCCTACCACAGCAGATGCATCATTTCACATTCCCACCAAGAATTAATCAGTGTTTTGGTTTGTTAAAGCTGCTAGAATGCAATGTACTGGAAATTGAATGACTTAAAAAGGGAATTTATTAAGTTCCAAGTTTATAGCTCTAATGCCATAAAAATGTCCAAACTAAGGCATCCAGGAAATGATACCATGACTCAAGAAAGGCCAAAGTGTCCTGAACACTTCTGTCAGCTGGGAAGGCATGTGGCTGGCATCTGTTTGTCCTTTGATTTCTGGTTTCAAACAGCTTCCCTGAGGGTGTTTTCTTTCTGCATCTCCAAACATCTCTGTGTCACCTTCGAAGCTACTGTTCTCCAAGCATCTACATCTGAGGTTTCTCTAAAATGTCTTCCCTTTTAAAGGCCTCAAAAAAACAAATCAAGACCCACCTTGTATGGGTGAAGTCACATCTCCATCTAATCAAAAGGTCATACTCACAATTAGGTGTGCCACATCACTGTGGAAGTAATCTAACCCAAAGGTCACACCCACAATTGAGTGAATCAGTCTCCATGGAGACAATCTAATCAAAGGCTTCTACCCTAAACAAAAGGTCTGGCCCCACAAGATTGAATCAGGATTAAAACATGACTTTTTTGGGGTACGTAATAGTTTCAAATCAGCACAATGAGTGTTCCTAGTTTTCCAAGTCCTCTCCATAGTAGCTATTTTAAGCATATGAAATAATATATTGCATTGTGGTATTTGATTTGCAATTCCCTAGTAGCTAGTGATGATGAACATATTTTCATGTTATTTTTAGCCATTTGTATATCCTCTTCAGATAAACATCTATTTAACTCTTTTGCCCATTTCTTAATTAGGATATTTGTCCTATTGTTGACTTATAGGATTTCTTTATATATCTTGGATATTAACCCCTTACCAGTCATGTTGTTTTCAAATATTTTTTTTCCCACTGAGTAGCATGTCTTTTCACTTTCATGATAAAATCCTTTGAGGCCCAAAAGTTTTTAATTTTGAGGTGGTCTCATTTATGTAGTTTGTTCTTTCATCACTTGTGCTTTGCATTCAAAGCCTAAGAAACCATTGCTTAATAAGAGATTTAAAAATGTGTCCCTGTTTTAGTTTGAAAGCTTCCAGAATGCAATCTACCTGAAACAGAACAGTTTTTAAGAAGCAGAATTTAATAAGTTGCAAGTTTACATTCTAAGGCTGTGAAAATGTCCAAATTAAAGCAAGGCTATAGAAATGTCCAATTTAAGGCACCCAGGGAAAGATAAACCTTGGTTCAAGAAGGCCAATGATGTTCAGGGTTTCTCTCTCAACTGGAAAGGCACATGGCAAACATTGTGACCATCTTTTTCTGCAGGCTTTTTGTTTCATGAAACTCCCCAAGGGGCATTTTCCCCATTCATCTCCAGAGGTCTTTGGCTGCATGGGCTCTCAAACTTTTGCAAAATGGTTCTCTCTTAAAGGTATCTAATAAACAACCCCACCTTGAATGGGTGAAGACACAACTCCATGGAAACCATCCAATCAAAAGTTATAACCCATAATTGTGTGAGTCACATTTCCATGGAAACAATCAAAATGCTCTCACCCAGCAATATCAAATGAGGGTTAAAGAACTTGGCTTTTCTAGGGTACACAACAGTTTCAAACAGGCACAGTCATATATTTTCTTCTATGAGTTTTTTGTTGATTTTATATTCAGGTCTTTGATCCATTTTGAGTTAATTTTTGTATATGGTATGAGATAGGTGTCTACTTTCATTTTTTGGCAACTGAATATCCAATTCTCCCAGCACCATTTGTTGTAGAGAATTTTCTTTCCCATGTGAATGGGCTTGGTAGTCTTGTAAAAAAATAACTGGCCACAGATGTGAGGGTCTATTTCTGTAGTCTCACTTTGATTCCATTTGTTGATATATCTATCCCTGTAACAGTACTATGTTGGTTTGATCATGAAAGCTTTGTATATGTTTTAAAGTCTTCTTTTAAAAAAGTGTGAGTCTTCTGAATTTGTTCTTTTTTCAAGATTTTTATTTGGCTATTTGGGGTCCATTACTCTTCCAAATAAATTTGATAATTGGTTTTCTCATTTCTGAGAAGTAGGCTGTAGGAATTTTGAATGGCATTGCATTGAAAGTGTAAATAATTTTCTGTAGATTGACATGTTAATATTTAGTCTTCCATTTATTATGAATAAATGGTTTTAAGACCATTCACTTAGGTCTTTTTTGGTTTCTTTTAATAATGTTTTATAACTTTCTGTATACAGTTATACAGTTCCTTTACATCCTTGCTTAAATTTATTCCTTGATATTTGATTCTTTTAGTTGCTCTTGTGAAAGTTTCTTTTTCTTGATTTCCTCCTCATATTGCTGGTTACTAGTGTATAAAAACATTATAGATTTCTGCTTGTTGATCTCATATCCTGTCACTTCACTGAACTTGTACATTAGCTCTAGTAGCTTTGTTGTAGGTTTTCCAGGATTTTCTACATATAGGATTGTGTAATTTGCAAACAGTGAAAGCGTTACTTCTTCCTTTCCAATTTGAATGTCTTTTATTTCTTTTTATTGCCTAATTACTCTAGCTAGAACTTCTAGCACAATGTTGAATAACAATGGTGAAAGTGGGCATCCATGCTCTATTAGTTTGTTAAAGCTATTAAAGCTGTCAGAATGCAATACACCATAAATGGAATGGTATAGGAAATGGAAAATGGAGAAGGGAATTTATTATGTTACAAGTTTACAGTTCTAAGGCCATTAAAATGAACAAACTAAGGCACTCAGAGAAAGATACCTTGATTCAAGAAAGGCTAATGGATCCAGAGCACCTCTGTCAGCTGGGAAAGGATGTGGTTGGCATCTGCTGTGGTCTTTGGCTTCTGGTTTCAAACAGCTTCTCCAGGGGTGTTTTCCTTCTGCACCTTCAAATGTGTGGGTTTTGTGTTGGCTCTGTTGCTTCTCTAAAGCTTTATCCAAAATGGTTCCCTCTTAAAGGACTCCAGAAAGCAACTCCACCTTGAATGGATGGAGACGCATCTCCATGGAAACCACCTAATCAAATGGTCCCAAGCCACAATTCATGTCATATATCCAAGGAAACAACAGAATCAGCACACTTGCCTTGTTCCAGATCTTAGAAGAAAAGCTTTCAGTCTTTCACCACTGAGTATGATGCTAGCTGTGGGTTTTTCATATGCCTTTTATCATGTTGAGGAACTTTCCTTCTATTTTTATCTTTTGAAATGCTTTTATCAAGAAAGAATGCTGGATTTTGTCAAAAGAGGTTTTTTTTTTTTGCATCAATGAAGGTGATTATGTATGTTTTCCCTTTCACTTTTTTAAATGTAGTGTATTATATTAATTGACACTCTCATGTTGAACCACCCATGCATAGCTGGGATAAAGCCCAGTTGGTCACAGTGTGTAATTTTTTAATGTGCTGTTGGATTCAATTTGCATGTATTTTATTTAGGATATCTGTATCTATATTCATAAGAGAAATTGGTCTGTAATTTTTTTTCTGAAGTATCTTTACCTGACTTTTGTATACCAGTGATGTTGGCCTCATAGAATGAATTAGGTAGTATTTCCTCCATTTAATTCTGTTTTAGAAGATTTTGAGGAGGATTGATATTATTTCTCCTAGCAATGATTGGTAGAATTCATATGTGAAACCATTTGCTCTTGGGCTGTTCTTTATGGGAGGTTTCTTGAAGACTGATTAAAACTCTTTACTTGTAACTGGTCTGATGACGTCTTCTGTTTCTTCTTAAGTCAGTGTAAGTTGTTTGTGTGTTTCTAGGAATTTGTCCATTTCTTCTGGACTGTCTAATATTTTGACATACAGTTGTTCATTGTATTCTCTTATGATTCTTTTTATTTCTGTGGGGTTAATAGTAATGTTATCCCTCTGATTTCTGATTTTATTTATTTGCATCTTCCCTCTTTTTTATTATGTCAGAGTAGCTAAAAGTTTGTCAATTTTATTGATCTTTTCAAAGAACTAGTTTCTGGTTTTATTAACTCTATTGCTGTTTTATTATCTATTTCATTGATTTCTGCTCTAATCTTTATTTCTTTATTTCTGGGTCTAGTTTGCTGTTCTTTTTCTAGTCCTTCCAGATGTGCAGATAGGTCTTTGATTTCAGCTCTTTCTTCTTGCGGTAATATAAACAGGGCTATAAATTTTCCCCACAGGATTGCCCCTGCTGCATCCTAAAAGTTTTGGTATGTTGTGTTCCCATTTTTGCTCATCTAAAGATATTTATTAGTTTTCCTTGCAACTTCTTCTTTGACCCTGGATTGTTTAATAATGTGTTATTTCACTTTCATATATTTGCGAATTTTCCAGTTATCTGCCTGTTACTATTTCCAGCTTCATTCCATTATAGTTAGAGAAAGTACTTTGTATAATTTCAATCTTTAAAAAATTATTGAGACTTGTTTTTTGACCGTACATGTGGTCTATCCTAGAGACTGATCCATGCACATGTGAGAAGATTGTAATCCTACTGGTTTGGGGTGCGTTGTTCTGCATATGTCTGTTACAAAAATTCTATGTTTCCTGATTGATTTATGTCTACATATTCTATCTATTGATGAGAGTGGTATATTGAAGTTTCCATCTATTATTGTACAAGTGTCTGTTTCTCCTTCAGTTTTGCCAGTGTATGCCTCATGTATTTTGGGGCATGATGGTTAGGTGCATAAATATTTATGGTTATTATTTCTTCTTGATGGGTTGCATTACTGCTTTTATTAGTATACAGAGTCTTTCTTTGTCTCATAACATCTTTTAACTTAAAGTACACTTTGTCTGATATTAGTATAGTTATGCTACCTTCTTTTTGTTTACTATTTACATGGAATATCTTTTCCTGGCATTTCACCTTCAACCTGTTTGTGTCTTTGGGTCTAAGGGGAGTCTCTTGTCAACAATCTATAGTTCGATCATGTTTTGTACTCACTCATGCAATCTGTGTCTTTGACTGGGGAGTTTAGTCTATTAGCATTCAATGTTATTACTGCAAAGGCAGTAGTGACTTCAGCCATTTTGTCCTTTGATTTTTATACGTCATATCTTTTTTGTCTCTCTTTTCCTTCATTGCAACTTCCTTTTCTGTATAGTTCATCTTTTGTGATGTATATGATCAATACCTTTCTACTGTTTCTGTAGAATTTTTGCTTCTGTAAATTTTTAAATACTTTCTTTGTAGTTACCCTGGGTTTATACTGCACAATCTGTATCTATAACCTACTAATTTGAAAAATAACAACTTAGTTTCAATGGCATACATATTCTCTGAATCTTCATTTCTTCACACTACTCCAAGTCCCTCTCTCCGTTCTTTTTCTTTCAACCTGCAGAACTCCCTTTAGTAATTCTTGGAAGGTGGGATTTTTGTTGACAAACTCTCTCAATTTCTGTTTATCTGTGAATATTTTAATCTCTCTCTTTCTTTGAGGAACTGTTTTGCCTGATAAAAAATTCTTGGCTGGCAGCTTTTCTTTTTCAGTACCTTAACTATATAACAACACTGCCTTCTCCCCTCCATAGTTTCGGGGGAGAAATCAACACATAGTCTTATTGAGGATCTCTCGTATGTGGCAAATCACTTTTTTCTTGCTACTCTTAGAATTCTATCTTTATCTTTGCCATTTGCCATTCTGACTAGTAATGATCTCAGAGTCTGCCTATCAGGATTCGTTCTGTTTTGAGCATGTTGAACTTCTTGGACATGTTTATTTTTGTCTTGCATAAGAGTTTTGGAAACTTTCAGTCATTATTTCATCAAACATTCTTTCTGTCCCTTTTCCTTTCTCTTCTCCTTCTGGAACATTCATGAAGTGTATGTTTATGTGCTTCATTCTGTCACTCAAATCCCCAAGACACTGCTCAATTTGTTCTATTCTTTTCTCTATCTGCCCTTTTGACTGTATGATTTTTGATTGCCCCGTCTTCTAGTTCTCTGATTCTTCTGCCTGTTCAAATCTGCTCTTGAATGTCTCTAGTATATTTTTGTGTGTGTGTATGCTGTATGGCGGGGTCACATTTCATTATTTTTCCATGTGAGTATCTTGTTATTGAAGCACCGGTTGTTGAATTTTTGTTGTATTTTGTTTGTTTTTGGGGAAGTGCATGAACTGGGAATTGAACCCAGCCCTCCCACATGGCAGCCGAAAATTCTACCACTGAACTATCCTTGCAGCCCCTCTAGTGTGTGTGTGTGTGTGTGTGTGTGTGTGTGTTTGGTGTTTTTTTTTCACATGGGCAGGCACTAGGAATTGAACTCGGGTCTCTAGCATGGTAGGCGAGAACTCTGCCTGCTGAGCCACTGTGGCCACCCGCTAATGTGTTTTTAATCTCTACGATTGTGTCTTTCATACCCATCATTTCTGTTATGTTTATGTTTATACTTTCAAATTATTCTCTATGCTCACACATTGTCATCTTAATATCTTTTATCTCTGTGCAATATTTCCTTTATCTGCTTGAATGGATTCAAGAGATTTATTTGAACTTGATTAATTGTTCAAAATTCTGTCTTCTCTGAGTTTTTCATTTGTTCCCTTGACTGAGCCATACTTCCTGTTTCTTGGTATGGCTTGTAAGTTTTGCTTACTGTCTAGGCATCTGATTATCTTGATGAGTTAACTCGGAAGGTTAACTCAGAGGTAACCTTCTAGGTTCCAGGTTATCTGTAGGGTTTTATTGCTGATTGACATTGTGTTAAGGCCTGTCTTTATTCTGGGCCTTTAGAATAGCCTAACTTTAACTGGTCAGATTTTCTCAGATCTTCTTTATCTTATTCTTGTCCTTGCTATGAGGTACAATTTTTTTTTTTTTAATTTGCATATGGGCAGGAGGCACCAGGGATCGAACTCCAGACCTCCAGCGTAGCAGGTCGGAGCTCTGCCTGCTGAGCCACGGCAGCCGCCCTGAGGTACAATTTTTAAGATTGTATTTTTTGTGAATTGTTTCACCTCCATGAGAAATCTTTCCTTCCTCTGTTCCTTCTCTGGGAAACTTAATTTGTTGTTTTTGTGTGTGCAAAATTTTCTCCCCAGCTGTTATGATTTATTTAAATTCTCTCTATCACTTAGTGTCCCATTTTCTTAACACTTTTCAGTTCTGGATCCTCCAGTCTTATATCAGTTCAGTGTACACCCCCCCCGCATCCCCTCCCCCCCACTTTCTTTTCTTTTTTTTTTCTCTGTGAGGTTTTTCCACTTCTGATTTCTTCCTTATTAGGGTACCCACTCTGGGGAGCCAGGTGGTGTCAATCTAGAAAGGTGATCACTCCAGAAAAGTCTATTTTGCGTTTGGGGAGTCCTGCTAACATTAACTGGATTGAGGGAGCATAGTATTTGACCACCACTGTTCTGCCTCAGTTTCTCCCTTCACCCCCAGGAGGCCTTTTTGTATGGAGCATTCCTCAGGAGCTTATGTGTCCTGGTTCTCTACTGAGTTGAGTCCCTGTGTTGCAATATGCATGGGGTTCTAACTTCTCTAGTCTGTGACCCTGGTAGGATGTACCCAGGCTACTGCCTCTGGAGAGCTTCCAAGCTGCACAGGACCAAGTGAGGAGAAGGGAGGAGAACCAGCTGCTCTGGAATGAAAGTTTCCTACCTGATATTTTTGTCTTTCATTAAATTTGGTGCTTGTGGAGTCATTTTCCAGTCAGTCTCTACTGCCCTCTAGAATTATCAGCAAGTTGCTTGGAATATAATTGCCTTATAGTCACTGAATCTCTGGGAAGGTTTTTCAAGGCATGTGTCACATTGCCATATTAATGGCATCACCTTCTGATAATTTTTCTTAAACTTGGAAATTAAACAAAGCCCAGTTAGTGCTTTTTGTCTGCCCCCTTTTCATCTAGGCAGGATTAAAAACAAATATCAAACACACCCAATGTTCCTGTGTGTCCACCAGAAATAGGCAGATCTCTTTGAGGCTCTAGAATGTGTGGACTCATGTCAATAAATTTATTTCAGTCCTTCTTTATGTTCCCACATCCTTAATACTCATTTTCATTACCCCACACCCTTCATACCCATTTTCAGGTCACACTTTGTACCTCACGTTCTGAGGCTTGTTGAGACTTCAGTCTATTTAAATGTCTGGAATTAAAGAGGGATGACGGGGGTTGGTCCTGAGAGGAATTAGCAGCATCTTGCATACCAACTACCTCAGGGCATTCTCACTGCCATTTCATCTGGTATGACCGGATAAATCTGTCAGAGGTAAGTGCAAGGGCTGTTTCCTTAGGGGTGGCAGATACAGGCTTATCAGACACAAAATCATTATTCTTTTCAGCTGGATACTGGATGGCTCATTCTTCAAGGTAGACTGGAGACAGAGTGGCTGATTCTTCAAGGCAGACAATCACAGATTTTTCTAGCAAAAAAGACTCAGTGGACTTTAGGGTTTCAGTGTTCCCATCATCATCATTATGTCCCCATTAAAATTTTCAGGATCTTATTCCTTTCCAGTCAGTGCTCATTTTAATAGCACACAGCTTGCAAGATTGGGAATTCAATTTATGTAATAATTCAGCCGCTCACACAATGAGACGCTAGGTCTCATTTTCAGAAATCTCAACTGTAACTACAAGAAATAAGAGTTTGTTTCAGGGTAAACATAGAAACCATATCCTGCATGTGGCACATAAGCTGGAAATTTTAAGCCTTGAATTCTCATCCCTTTCTATAACAAGCGTATTCAGCATATTTAGGAACAACCAGCAGATATCATTATACTTTTTTTAACTCCACAAAATTCTGTTAAGATATCAAATATACTGTTAATCACAGCCTTGCCTCTCATACGCATAGGAGTAGCAGTACCCAAGGGTGGTATTTTGCATATCTCTATTACCAATTCAAGCCATGGGCTCTCAGTGCCATCTTGATTGTTGGAAATAGAATGACTAGTGCCTTTGAATCTAATAAGATTAGAGAACCAATTCCCAAACCCTAGAACCAACTTCTGTTTCTCACTATTGGTACCAAATCTAAGTGGCCAGAACCATATCCTATTCGGTATTATTTCACTTACTCCTAGAAAAATACTTGGATAAAAGGTGTATGAAATGATGTCTTTTCTCTAAATGCTTTGCAGCTTATCTTTCACTTTCTTCATAGAAGATATTCACTCTATGGCACTTTTATTGGGGGAAAAAAAGTGTTGCTTTCCCTCTGTTAGATTTCTCATTAGAAAAATATACTTGATATTACAATAATTATTTTCTTTATGTTAACAGTTTTTATTCTGATTTAAGTAAAGAAAAATTATGGTATGTTTTAATAATAGTAACAATTCCAAGTCTTTGTACAAATGAATTACCATGGGATAAATCAACCGAATATCCTTACCAAGAACATTAGTCTTCACTGATCTCTTTACCTCATTTTCTAATGTTTCTCCCAGGCCCTGAAGATTTTTTATAGATTTATAGCTTGGTTTGGGGGATGCTTAAAAGACTGAATTAGTTTTTATGAATATAGACCAGACTTCAATATATAGCATGGCAGGAACATAACTTAAGATCCTAGTTTTTAATATATAGTCCTTGTAATGCATCATTGAAGACAAGAAAATTGAAGCCACAGAAATTCAATGGCTTCTGCAAGATCACAGGTTAAGTACATAATGGCTACAAAGCTAAAGGAACAGAAAGTGTTTTGTAGTATTTGGGAACACGTTATAGGTGAAAAATAAAAGGAAAATAAAGAAAGAGAGGTAACGCTTCTTCAACTTTTCTGGAATCTACTCTCATAGAAGAGAATGCAAATGCACCAGAAAAAGAAAAGTGACCAAAATATTCATCTTGATATGGAATAATCTGGTTCTTAGGCTAATCATCATCCATTTGTTGCTTAAATAAAATATCCAGATCTAGTATCAGAAGTATGTATGTAGAAAGAAGGAAAACAGTATGAATCCCTGGATGGATTGCTTACTCTTAGATCGTTTTATTGAAAAAGATAGTTTTCAATAATGTGGATTTTTTTAACCTGAAATAGAACAGCTGATAATATGGATGATATAAAGTTTTAGGAACTGTCTCAAAAGTTATCAGAGCATATAAGGAACTTTTTACTGATTACAAATATTCACTTACTATTTGAGTTAATTATTCCTCTTGAGTCATGAAAATTCCATTGTTTCTATTTTTGTTTGGTGAAGAAAGGTTTCTTGCCCTCCTAGATTTCAACTCTGTCCTCTTAACATTCTAGAAGAAATTATTTTATTTTATTTTTTTTTATTTACATGGGCATGTACCGGGAATCAAACCCGGGTCCTCTGGCATGGTAGGCGAGAACTCTACTTGCTGCGCCATCGTGGCCCTAGAAGAAATTATTTTTTAATTTCTCAATATCATGTCTTTTTTCAAGAAAAACTATAATATTAAAAACTAATGATGAGACATTTTTAACTACAAAATACCACAGGAGATATTTTCTAATTCAAAGGCAAAATGCAGACTATATAATCCCATGGAACTCTTATGTGTAATTTTTTATGTTGAAAGGTCTATTCAAACTGATTAGAGAGGATTTTATATAGAATTTGGAGGGTTTTCATAACAAAGTATTTATTTTGAACAACAAAATTTTGTGAACATGCTTTTTTTCATTGACTCTGTCAGTCTTCCAAAATTTCTTCAGCTTGAAGTTTTCTGGTAAGTAGATAGGAAAGCCAAACTTAAAAAAACTCTATAGGTGGAAATCATTTCTTGGATGAAGTAATTTTCTTCATAATTCTTTTAATCTAATGTATTGTATGTGAAGAGATTTTCTCCACAGGAAGAATATGTAGCTACAGATTCCTTTTTACTGCCTAGGGAAAAAGAAAAAAAAAAAAAAGAAAACTGTTTCTATAAAGATGTATTTGCCCTAATGAAATACTAATGAACAGGGCATTTTGAAATTGTTTGAATGTCAGTAACATGTAGTTAGAAACAAGTCAATAGTCGATAAAATCTCTTTCTTTTTCACAAAGTTCAGATGCTGCCAATACATAAATATGTATCAAGCCGAAACTATTATAATTCTGGGCCACAAATGGAAGTTGTTTATGAATAACTAGGGAACATCCAATTTATTTATAGTACAGAAATCACTAACACTTGAAAAACAAAAAAGCAATCACTATATCTCCAATCGTGTGATGGCCATGTTAGACAGAAGCATCACAAATGTAGCTTCATCATTCTTACATCAAAAAGCTGGACTGAGGGGATTATGGCTGCATTTGGAAAATTAGAGAAAGATAACACTTTCAGAATTATAATGCAAAAAAACCCAATCAAACTGCTACTATTATTCACCAAGACAATAAAATTCCATTTGGAAGAAGACATAAAAGAAAAAAATGTCATAAGATGAATATTGAAATAAAGTCAATTATTAGGTGACAAACATTCTTCCTGTTTATCGCTCTATTCCTTCTATGATGGAGATCTTCTTATTGCCTCCTTTTACTTCCCATTTTCCTGTGTTTTTTGAATATCACATTGACCATTTCTTTTGCAATCGATACATTTTTTTCCTTCATGCATCTTTCTCATTATCATCTGCTCTTCCCACCAGATTTCCCTCCCTCCCTCTCTCCCAACATTTTCCTTCCCTCCCAGTCTCATTTCCTCCAATATCCCCTTCTTTCCTGTTTCTTTGCTTCTTTTCTCTTTTATTCTGCAGAAGTAAGACAAGTGAATGGAACCACTAAGGAAATAGCTTTCTGCTCAAAGGAAGGAAGACCTTTCTCTCTGAGTGTTATCTAAAATGGACACAAGCAACTTTCTGTTAGTGATCCCCTCAGTATAAGAGATGTGCAAGAAGAGGGTGAAAAGAACTTATCTGAACAGTTGTAAAGACATCATACAAGGAACAAGAGGTCAAATTAAGTGACCATCACATTGTCTTTAAGCTGTAAGATAATATGTTTCTTGACTGAAGCAGGTTACGGAGCGTCCCATGTTGCTGTACCATTCTGCAGGGGTCACAAAGGTACATGGTCATTCATAACTGCCCCCTCACGATTAGAAATGTGGACAAATCTTCCTGTAAGGATTCTGAATAAATATTTGCTTGTGCTCAGTTTAGCCTGATTTTTTTTTCTGTTCAGCTTTTCCATTCTCATTTTATCATTGATTCTTCCCTTTCTTCTTTCCCATGCCTTATTTTCCTTTTTTTTTGCTACCATATGCTCATCTCCTTTGCTTCCCTTTCCTCTTCTCATTCCCCTCTCTTTCATATTATATTCCTTGCCCCATTCCTTCCGCTTCTTATTTGCATTCCTATTCCTGCTCCCAGAGAAGGCTTATTTTAGGCCTTGACATTCAGTCCCGAGACTCAGAAGCAATTAGTCATTAGAGAAGGAAAGATGATACTCTCTGGCCTCTTTAGAAAACTAAGATTACTTTCAACACTTCTTCCCTAACTATGGCCTCCGGCCATGTCCCCGATCTCTTTTAAATATTGATGGTATCACATGAGCAGCCTCCTAATGTAACTGTGGCTGGCACTCTGCAGAGGCAAGGAGAGCTGCAGGTTCAGGACCAGGTAAGGGATTTGAGACATCTTTTCCTTTTCTCTGTGACTTGCTATAAACACTAGACTTCAAGCTTGCCAAGGACAGAAAAAACCCATGGCCTTGTCCATAGATGCACTACCCAATGAGACCCTCCCCCTTCCCCATAAGCTGTGAATTTTTCTGATGCTTATCAGAAGGAGAAAAGGTCCACCTCCCCTGTTCATCAGGAGGGGCAACTATGCAACAGAGATTCTAAGGTTTGATGTCTTGATGCTTCTGAGTTGAAGAAAAAAAATACATTTCGTGTAGGTATTTCTACTTCTAAACATTGCTTATTCACACCATATCCCAGTGAATTAAATCTGTGGCCAATTAGTTCATTGGTTTGATGGTGCCCAGAATAAGGACAGTGTGTTTTCTGAATTTCAGAGCTGCAGCATCAGGACCTGAAGAATTATGAGACAGCTGAGTGCTTAAATGTGCACCACTTAATTATGTGCCACATGTAATTTCAGCACAGTTCTATTTATAGTCTGACTTTATTTTTAAAAAGCTTATATTTCAGAGTAGGAGGCGATGCAAATCATTTTAGACCTTGTAATGAGGCTTAAAATGTGACTCAATGGAGCTGTAAAATTGGCCAGCACTTCAAAGGGGTCATATTTAGACCAAGATGGCAAAGAGTATTTTAATGCATAATGTAAGCTCAGGGTTCAAAGTCTGGAGATTTCTGTTGGTGTGTGAATGTGTGTGTGCGCATGTGTGGGCATTGTGCTTTGTGTACCTGTGTATGTGAGAATGTCCGCGTGTTTATTTTGTAGAGAGGTGGTTATTTGTTAGTAGTAAAGATAAAGAAGAGGTCAAAGGAAATTCAAGATTTATGTAAATCTTAAGCAAGGTCAGACTGAGTCAGATGTATATTCTGGAGATACAACTCCAAATTGGGGGAAAGTGAATGCGACACAAATATGAGACCGAGGCAGCAGGCACGGAGCTCAGAGAGCTGAAATGAAGCAGGTGACTTATCTGAGTTGTTAGAAGTGAAGCAGCAGCCAGGGCAGCAGGGACATGCTGAGCCTTCTTCTCCACTAAGGCTAAGGCTAAAGTGTGTGTGTGTGTGTGTGTGTTGGGGCAGTAGGAGAGGGTGCTAGCTTGGGGTGAGGTTGGATTCTTGATTTATTAGAAGCTGTTCACTGCAGAGTAGGCAGAATGACTCCCAGATACAAATGACTCAGAGCCTTTGCTGCTTTGCTGACTGTACAGAGTATGACTAAAAAGTCATCATTTTACATGCAAAAGATTCTTCTGTCATATTTGCAAAGATTCTTTTCCTTTTTTTTTTCTTCACTAAGTCAAGATAGGAATGATTGGAGCTTGTAAATAATTCGGGGGGCTTAGACATAAACTCTGAAGTTCATTGGCGCACTCTAGAAGTGCTCGAGCTCTTCCTCATCTTTCCCTTTTCCCTCCTCTGGCCCCACTTGGCCCACATGCTGCCTCCTCTTCACACAGTTCCTGACTCTCCCTAGTAATCACCTTGGAGATTGCTCTCAATTTCTTAAATAATTCATCCAGAAACGCAGAGACTGTGCATAACCTAAGAGTTGGCACAACACCCACATGAGTC